>VWYI01043740.1:10488-29067 GCA_013399455.1 Anthoscopus minutus | reverse complement strand
TTGTGTTCCCATAGATCTGGGAGCTCTTCAAATTCCAGAAAGCTAAGTGTTTCCACACACTTTTTTTGTATTAGCATATTTCTCAGGGAAAAATAAAACAACAATAATAATAATAATAAAATCTCTTAATATTTCCTATGACCAATATACAAATAATCCAAGGCCAGCAGAGGAAAAGCTGAGGTTCAAGGCATCTGTTAAAGCCAGGACTGCTTCAGGCATGATAGTACATTCTTGCTGGATCAATTAACTGGACTAGCCATGTGAAAATAGTTGGTAGGATGTACACAGATGAATAAGTTCTTTAATTTTTCATACAGCAACAAGCAGAAGAACAGTCATAAGAGACAGAGTATACAGTCAAGCTTGGCTACATAGCGCATATTAAGAAGAACAAAGGTTTCTGCCAAGCCAAGCAGAGATGCTACAGAAATGAGCAAATCTGCAGAAAGTACTCCAGATTTTGTTCTGCTTCACTTCACCAAAATGATTCATCCTTGAGTTTACTCCTTCCCTTGCACAAGAGCCTGTACACCAGAAACACATGAATGTACCAGACTTGGACAGCCATTTACTTTGAAGATGACTGGGTCCTTTTCCTCAAAGTCAGCTTTGCCAGGTAAGCTGGCAGAAGGCACATATATTTCATAAGAAATTTATTTAAACAGTAAGACAGAAGAGTGATATTGATAAATGTGCCTGCATAGAATGCTACAGATTATTATCTTGGGTATGTTTCTTGCTTTTTACCTGCTTTCCTTGCTGGTGGAAGAAACAAAACTCTTATTACCATCTCACTTATAAGACCTTTCAGATGTGGTTACAGATCTCTAGTGCTTCAAATACTAGCTAAATGATCCACAAATACCAAAGGCCTGTTTTTAAAGATGTTTTCTCCTGGAGCTTTTTTTATTTTCTTAACATACTCATACTGTGAATGGTCAGCATCTCCATAAGTCAGACCATGGGTAATCTTATGCAAGACCTGAAGTACCAAGAGAGTTAATTGACTTTCTTAAACACTATGTGTGAAGGCGGTGCAAAGGACTGCCAACAGGTTTTTGAGACACTGGGAGAGTCTTTAGAGTTTTCTTTTCCTTGACTTTACCTTAACTTCCTTAACTCCTCCTTTGGAGGAGTTAATTGGATGTATTGCTGCTTGGATCAAGGAAGAACGCACACATGGAAAGGCAGATTTGATGTCTATAATCAGCCAGCCTATAAATACCTGGCACCAAAGCAACAGTAGCTTTTTCCCTCCCATTACAAAGTAAAGATAAAAAAATTGCATTATTGGCTTTCAGTGATTTGCAATACTTATTGCATTTGAAAGATTCTGACACCCATTCATGCTGCTGTGATTCATCTTCTGAATATGAGATGTTCACCCACAAAGATAAGTTCTGAGCAACTGACTACAGTGGTAATGCATGTAAGAACACCATGATAGAACTATTTTCAAGGCAACTTTTCAACAATGTTTTCAGGGACTATATAATTGCATTATCAGCACATGGTATTTATTTCTACAATTCTGTATCTTGCAGAGAGGAAAGAATTTTAATACTGAGAATTTCAGAATTTCAAGAGTGGTTTAGTATTTGGAATTTTTTTTATTCTTATCTAGTGCCATAGTTCTCAAAAAAAATGAAGAGGAAACAAGGTACTGTATACATAAAGAAAAGAAGCCTGCCCTGGAAGCAGCGGAAACAGTAACAAAGGCTGTTTAATGGTAGTCTAGGGAATTTTGCATTGTGTGATGGAAAACTGGTGGCATAGCCGATCAACAGACAAAAGGTGACCCCATATTCTACTGCAATGGTTTGAGTGTTGGATTGTGTCTAGATACCTGAGCCATTGCTTGAAGGATTGATGTGGGACAGTTCTGATCCTGTGTTACTTTGTTGTAAAGATGACCTTGTCATTAGTTCATCCCAGACTGAGGAAAGACCTTTGGAGTTCAGTCACATCCCCATATCTAGATCTGCTTGAATTTTAATGAAAGCCAATATAAAGCTAGTACAAGTTCAGGGGTTGTCTGAGAAGGTGAAAACCATAGCTTTAAGATTTTTACATTTGAAACTGAACATTGAAATTTATAATATTTAATGTAAATTCGATTTGCAAATCAACTTTGCTCTGGTGTAGTTACATCAAGAGGGAAGCATGAGATTTATAAACAAATTGCACTACACATTTAAATACTGAAAGCTTTTATTTGTATGCTATATGTATAGACATAAATATTTAAAGATTAAAAGTTTTTTAACTATTAAAGAAAAAACCAATACATAAGCCAAATTTAACTCAAAGGAAAATGAGGTTTAAGTTCAACATAAGTATATGAAGCATTACACAAAAATCTGGTATGCCCATTAAATGTTTGGTGGTATATTTTCAGATATATTCTTTTGAGGGAATGTATCATGTACTCTGCTATTCATATCAGCCTAGAAAGTTGTACCTTCTACTTCAATACAGCTTTATGCTATGCTTACAAGATTTTCTGTAAGTTGTAGAATTTCTTAATAAGAGAGATCCTTACCTGCTACAAATTAAAAAATACCACCTTTTTCTTTGGAACTCTGCTGTGGCTTGGGCCTCACTCACACTGAAGTGAAATTAACCCTTCCTTTTGTCCTACTTCAAACCATGAATAAAAAAGAGGTTTTGAGTAGGTCCTGATACAAGAAGTGTGAAAAAAATCTGTGAGTCTGTAAGTCTTCCCAGGGAGGGCAACACTAGCTTTCAAACTGTATTGATTCCTGAAATTTAGGCATTTTCCTGGAGGTGTGTGGTTTAGAGGAAACCTTACTGTTGACTGAATATGACTTGCAATCTGATGTTGACCCAAAGGAAGATAAACAGGAATGTCCTACAGGTGCAGGATCAGAGGTGGAACCTGCAGGGTTGATGGTGAGAAGTTGATCATGTGGGTGAAAATTTCTTGCAGTGCTGCTGCCTCCTGAAGCTGTGTCTCACAAACAGTTGAAACCCTAGACAATGAGAAAGAGAAGGGATTAGGATTCTTTGAAAGGAAAACAGGCCCCAGCACCAATAGAAATGCAGCACTGGAGCCAGGGCTCACCACTTGGACCTGTGTGATGTTGTCAGCACTCTGTGGTGACCAACAGAATTAATTCTGGTGTCATATTCTAGAAAGGCAAATAAGTTGAGCCTGCAGAAAGCTGAGGATGCAAGTCATGCTAAGTGACAGCCCAAGAAAAAGGGTCAAACAGTCCTGCTCATTGTCCTGAAAAAAAGCATTATCTGCAACCAGTAAGAGAGAGAGCAGGGCAGAAGGAGCAGGGCAATTGAGAAATGCTACACTCATGCCTACAGTGGTGGAGATAACTGCCTCCACACAAAGAATGTTCAGTTGCCATTGAAAATGCTTTCCAGTAATTTCAGGCATGTACGACACTTCCCTGAATGTTGCAATAAATCAGAAACATTGTATACAAGTTCTGTATTTTCTGTTAGAAATCCTATATCCTGCAGTGTATATCCAGAAAAAAAGGTAGAAATATTGTACTGAGGACTTTTCATGCACTCAGTAATGCTATGGCCTCACTATTTGCAGGCTCATTAAATTTTTGTGGTATTATGTATATGGTGATATTATGATATGTAACTGAAGAAAAATACTTTGAATTATAAGACTTTTAAACAGGCATGTGCCCAAACTGTATTCCTGGAAAAAACCTGAGCTCCTGAGAAAAATATTAACTAAGATGTCATATTATTTGACACTTTCCATCTGTTAACTTTACACTACTGTGATATTCCACAAGTGGTATTTCCACAAGACATTTGAGGATTTAAAGCCAAGTCTAGTCTAAATAAGCCTTATTAAATATGATGTCCAAAATGAAACAGATTGTCCACCGTAGATACAGAAGTAGGCTGGATATATTTGACCAGATGGAGTTTGTTTGAGTGTGGGGTGTGATCATTAGAGTAATGGGGAGGAAGGGCTCATTCATCCCCAGACACTAATTGTTGATCACAAACCAAGCAAGTTATCTGAGTAGTGATTGTAATGTGTTCCAGATCTTGAATCTCAAGATTCTGCATGCTACATGGCTGTATTTATGGCTGGGCTTTTGTTCTTTTAAAGTGAGTTTTAACAGTTTTATAAACACAGTTTACCTAGAAATCTTTCAGTTCTATATAAGGAATCCATTCTTGGATGCTTTGTGGTTTATATTTTTATTAATTTTTAGTTTTTGGTCCATATGTAACGAATCTCTAAGTGTTACAGGTCTGATATGTGCTCACAGTATTCCTTTATGTGCTTTTACCATGCAATTAACCTCTGCAGACTCAGTCAGCAAGGGTTTTATATCATCCTTCCATGATGAATGAACCTTATACATCTTTCTGTAAAGTTTCCATTGCAAAGATGCAAAACAGGAAACATTAACAGATATGTTAAACTTGGAATTATTTTTTGGCACAAAATGAAACCATCTAGCACTGAAAAGTATAAAAATTGTTTTGCAAACTGTGTTGCTTGTGTAAGTCTATAATTACTCTGTTAACATGATGTGTTTATAAGTCAGTTGCAGTATAAGCACATCATTCTGTCTGTGTGGAAATCCGCCAACTGAAATACAGACTACTGTTGGCAGCAAAACTACTGCACTCTAAAGACAGAATTTGTCAGCTTAAACAGGTGCTGTAGCCTGTGACCTTGACATCTAAGTTATACTCTGTCAGGTATATTAGATTTCATGGGCAAAGTGTGTGTATAGACCACCTGGCTTCTTATGGCACCTTAAATGAGCTCCAGCTCTTAAAATGCAAATATTTTCCTCTTAAACACCAACAAACAAAATTCTACCTGTTGTCCCTATTATCTTTTTGAATGGGTGATCCCCTTTTTTATTTCTGAGGAGACTGAAAGAGGACATTTCTGAAAAGCATTGATTAGAGGGACAATTTCCACTTAGGGATACACTACAGTTGCTGCAGGAGTACACAGAAACCTTCGTGTTCCTTTGCACTTCAGACTGAAATCATATGTGATAATCACTATTTCTTTCCTCTCATATGGATTCCTTAGAAGATATTAAATTAACTCAACTCTGTCACACAAGCTTCCTAACAGTTTTCGAGATGATGGATTCCTAACTGACCTGGTTGAACTTTTTAATCCTAGTCAGTCTTTCTGAGCTGAGAGTGGTATCAGTAACCTCTACTTTAGAAAGAGTAGATTTGGATGCTGCCATGACTAGGAATGAGAAGCTGGACAGAACAAACCTCCCAGGCTGGCTTTTTCTCCTCCAAGCATTTCATTAAATAACAAGTGAGATATTGAGACAATAAAAGCAGTAATCAATCCAGAAAATTTTTACTAAATAGTTAGAATAGCAAAGAATCAAGCAAACAAAATAATATCCTTGAGTTCCTCCTCCAAGAATTTTAAACCTAGATGTGGAGTGTAGACATGGAGAAGTAATGGAAAAGGGACATTTTCCTGTCAGCTAAGATGACCAAGTATTTGCCTGTGAAAACACTCATTCACTTCTCTCCTTTCCTCACAGGCTTTTAATACTTTAAGGAATCATTAAAATAAAAAACAAAAGAAAAAAAAAAGACAGAGAGAGAAAGATTGTTTTCTCCCTACTCATATCCAATAAGCTTACACCAAATACATAAATTATGATTTTCTGGATATTTTCTGTGGCCATGCTATACACTGATTCCAGGACTGCTGAAAAGACTGCATACCATTGGTTATGCATAAGTAGCTTCCTTTTACACTAAAAATAATATATGGAAAATGAAGTAACAAGAAAACTGCAGTTTGTGATAAAAGAAGAAATTCAGCAGTGAGATGCCAATGGTTTGTCATTTGATCTAACCTTCACAGTACAGTTACTCTGTTTTTCATGACTCAGTTGCTGTTTAAGTCATAATGGCTGGCTAAAAGCTATTTAAGTGGGAGAGAAAAGCCAACCATTAAAATAGCATTTTGAGGAATAGACTGGGAGAGTGGCTGATGACCTGTGTCAGAATCTGCTGTGTGAAAGGAATCTTTCATGACAAAAGAAGTGTGGATATTTACTGAATATTAATTTGCTCTGTGCCTAACCAGCTAAGCAAAATTAGCTGGGACTTTTTATGGTTCCTTTGATAGAAAAAATTAAAGATTAATTATGCCTCTTCCTGACATGTCCCTCAATCTATTTGCCATATGATCTATTCACCATACAAATATAGGGTTCAATATTTCAACATTTTCATATTATATGAAGGATAAAGTCCAGGGTGCTGAGATTGTTTATGCTGAGAGTTGGCCTTACACAACAGTTTTTCAGACCTTCTCTCATTTTGGATCTGTCACTCAAGCAAGGAATTGACAAAATGGTTTCTCCTTTTACAGTCCTGTTTGCCAAATTACATGGCATTTGTGGGTAAGCAGGTGACTGTTTCCTAATTTTTCATAGGACTGCACCCATTTTTCATAGGATTGATGGTCTTTTTTTAATCACATAAACAGCTCTTTCCAAGTGCTTAACATTATTGCAGAGATGTTAAGGAAAAATCATCCCACATCTGCCTTGAACTGATGAAAAGCACACTGTTTGCATCAGTTTAAGTGGGAACCTCAATATTTTTTTTTCCTCACCAGAGCCGAAAAAATCTTTCACACAAGTAAACAGTCTCAGGGACCTTCTTCTGTGCAGCACCTCAACAGAATGAATCTTCACAACAAAATTTTGTGAAAGTCAGCTTTCAAGAACAGACATATTCACTCTCAAATTCAGTATGAACTCCTCAGAGGCCTTAAATCCTTTGCAGACCCCACTATTTAAGAAGTATAGGTCAGCATGACCTAATCGAGTCAGCACAAATTAATTAACAAATCAGTGAAATATTTATAAAAATGTGCTATTGCACAGGGGCTACTTCCTACTGCCTCTTCTTTATTTGACTGCCTGGAGTCTCCAGAACTAACGCACATGCCACTCCTTTTTATTGCAATGAACTATAGTCCTGCTTATCTGACAGAGTATAGTGAAGAACAGACTGTACATCCTAGAGGTATATAAACCCTGCAACTCTACAATAGCTATAGTAATAAACTGCTCCTGCTCTGACCTCAACTAAATTGAATTCCCATTATTTCTGTGTCTGTAGGATGAGAGAAAATTCTCTCTTTGAAACTTAAAATCAATTCATATTTTATAAATGCCAAGTTTTACTATTTTCCTCGGGCAAATCTCCTGAAAATGTTTAATGAACATTTAGCCTGAAGACAATGAACCTTAAGACTCCAATAAATTTCTTATAATGATGCTAGTTTTGTGAGAATAAATTAATGGCTGTAAGGATCTGAATGAAAGATGTAGAATATCAATTTATCTGCCTTCAATCCCTAAAGAGTTATGCTATCATTCAAAACAATTCCAGTTTAAGAAAATTCAAGTTTTTGGGAGGAAATACAGATACTGTTTTACTTGTCCCTTACAGGAATTGTGCAATGAAAAGCTATAACACTTCAATTATGTATTGTTTTACTTTTTGTCCTCAGTTTTCTATAGGTAGTTATTTATTTAAAAGAAAAGAAAGACACTCTTCACTGTCATAGTCTCATTACTCTTCCCTGTTTATTAACAGTTAAGTTTTAGATAATTAAGGATAGTTAAAGGTTGCAGTTCCTCTAACTTTTATATTTTTAGTAAGAGAGAGAAGGAGGCCAAATCTATTCCAGTGTTTGTGAAACACTCATACAGCCCAATGGGAATTACATACATCCAGATAAACATCTGTGGCACAGTAATAACTGGGACTATCTTCTAACAGTGTGCTTCCTTCCTGAGTGAATACTTAAGCCAAAGTTGTCAGTCAGAATATTTTAGTCCCTGTGGGAAAACCTGATTTCCCACCACTAATGCAGTACTCTCTAGCAGCTCTAAAAATTTCCATTCACTAAACAGTAGCAAAGATCCATTATTTCCCTCTTTGTTCTCATTATAAAAATGTAGCTCACATATGGTGTGGGAGGGAAATGTTACAGAGTGCACTTTGAGGACATAGATTGTTGAATTAGAATTGCCACTAAGAGTGCATTTTAAAAGTCACTGAAAACAGGATAAACCTCTATCAACTAATGCATTAGATAGTGATCTGGTCTGATTCACGTATAAATCTAACAGTCACAAGTACAGATAAAATATTCTTGGTGTATCTTCACTTTTTTTCTTTGTAATCACAGTTAGCAAAGTATTTTTTCTGATTATCTGTAGTAGCACCAGAAACCAGCCTCTACTCTTGACTATCAAGATTTTCCAACTCTTACAAACAAGATGTAGATTTCTAAGGTTTATTTTGCCAGCTTCACCTTCCTGTGTGGACTGCCATTTAGTACATACAACCAAGCAACTTGACTTTCAGCCAGAGAATGTTGTTCCTGTTCTTGCTACGCAGTCATAAATCCATAGCTATTTAGAAGACCAGCATATGAACTCTTATTTTTTTAATGCAAAATTTTAGGCATGATTTTTTAAAAAATATTTGTATGTAAGATAAACTCATAATACTTTCTAGGATACATCATAGGATTTCTGTTTCTGCGGATGAGAAATTCACACGGTATCCCTCTGGAAAGCAAAATAGAATAACAAAACTGCATTGCTTAAAATGTAAAGTCCTTTAAATACACATACATGTAAACTGTATTTCTAGATACTGTGTTGTGAAGATTTTTAAAGACAGAACAAAGATTTCCTTGACTAAAAGGTTGTCCTTGAATATGAAAGAGATACGGCTTTGCTTTTGACATTGACCTGCTGTTCCTGAAAAATACGCTGTAATTAGCATAAAGAAGTGTTTGACTTGGGTCAGAGATTACAGATAAAAAATTTCTCTTTGCAGTTTTATTTCATGTATTGCTCTTTGATTTTTTTTAAAGGATCTCTTAGTTATGCTTAGAGAGATGGAAGTCTTTGCTTCATATGAGCAAATGCCTAAACAATCTGCTTTTCTCTCTTGTCCTCATGAAGTTTCTAAGGAATGACAGGTATTTACCAAGTCGCTTTGTGAAGGCCAAACAGTTCTCAGTCCCTTAAAAATCCTTTTTCCCCAGTGTGGTGTCTTGCTCCTAGTTATTCCGAACACTGAATTCGGACGACCGAAAAGGTCACCCTGCCCCATCAACTATTGCTTAAAGTGATGGCTTACTTGTGTACATTCACCCTTTAAATCAACTGAGGAGTCATAAACTATACCTAGTAATAGGACTTTTGCTGCTCTGAAAGGCAAGATTCCAATGTTCAGAAAAGAATGTCTGTGATCTGTGCTTGGTCATATATATGTGTGCGTTACGTGTGTGTGTGTGTGTGTGTGTGTGTGTGTGTGTGTGTGTGTGTTTGTGTGTGTGTTCTGTACATGTGCTCTGTGTGTGTGTATGCCCCATGTGACCATGTCTTGGGTCAAACTGCTGATTGGACCGGGAGAAACAGATGCATGTCACCACACCCTTTATATGTCCTTAAAATATGGCCATTTCAAGAGTTCTTTCAAGTCCTTTGTGCATTTGCATGGGTATGGAGATAATCAAGGCCAGTTCAGCAGACCAAATATACTACATCTAGATGATGAACTTTTCATCATATAGAAAAAGTGGCTATTTTCATAAGTGACTCCTCTGATAGAGTGTCAAAATGTACATTGCTCTTACCTACAAGAAATTATCTGTAAGACAAAACCAATGCTTAGGTGTGGGATTTCAATGATAATTACTGCTAAATGGGTTACCATTGTTCCAGCTCCCTACAGACAGCAAAACTCAAAATAAGGAATATTTATTCTCCAGCTTCTTTAAGGAGTCTTAGGAAGAATATGATCTATCTTATATCAAGCCTTTCAGGCAAAACAAAACCAAAACCAAACCAAACCAAACCCAAAACCAATCGAAAACCAAAATAAAACAAAAAACCCAAACAAAACCCCACAACAAACAAACAAAAAAACACATCCCAAAAAACCAGGAAAAAACAATCAGTTTTTAAAGTTCCACTTTAACTTTTAGCAGGAAGAGACAGATATTTGAGCACACCTTCATGAACTTGTTACTACATGCATATTTCAACTAGATACACATCTAGAAGACAGCACAATGCGTAGCTGATGAAGATCAGTCTTTGCATGTGCAGGTTGCCTGACAGTTTATGCAATGTCAAGTTCTGAGCCTGGTCTATTCTCTTCAAAATTTACTTGTAGGGAAGCTAGAATGAGTGAATGGGAATTCACACAGATCAGATGTCCCTCTTTTCTGCAACTCCCAACTGAAACAGAAGACTGCTTGGGAAAGGCTTGTAGAGGAACACTACACTCTTCCACCGGATTCAGTCTTGGTGTCTTTGTGTGACTTTTCTTTAGCTGTCTCTGCCATTCATCATCTATGTGCCCAAATCAAAGATGCTTTGATACATCCCTAAATTTTGAGCCAGATACCCTTCTTTTGCTATGGGCAGATCTACTCACCTTCTTCATGAATTACACAACTTTCTCTTTCAAATTGGGACAATGACGCCAAATCTTGGATAATTAAATATTGTACAAACTTTAGTTCACTTTAAAGTGGATGCACAGCAAAAATATTCCTTATCCTCATCAAGCAGTTTATTTTTGAAATGTTCTCTTTTTATGTTCTAAATTCTTTGCATGCTGAGCACATCATGAGACATCAGTAATTTAAAGTTACTCAAATTATTGAACAAACTCTTTTGAGGTAAGAATTTTCTTTGTGTCTTGAATTAAAACAGCTAGCACAGCCCTCCTGCAACACAGAACCATGAAATCCAGCAGCTAGCTCTTGCCTTAGAGGTTCTATTCACCTCAGTGAGGGTGACTTTAATCCCAGGTCCTGGAATGCACATGATTGTAACAAGACAGACACCAGTTCTTCCTTTTTTTAACAGTACATAATAAAATTAAATCACAGGGTGCAATATTTAATGCATCAGTAACATTTTTTTAATACCTAGCTTTGTAGATAAATATATGCAATGTTGACTGTCTTTATTTAAATAGGAACAACACTAATCATTTCACAAAAGCAGTTAATTAATTATCTCTATATCCTTGGGCTGCAATTTTATATCTTGAAATTAACATCATTCTAAATAATAAGCAAAAATTTTTTCTATTTTTATTTTTTTTGTCTCGCTTTCTGCCTGCCAATTTTGACTTCTGTTTAACATCTAGAGTTATTGTATTACTTTGGTGAGGCAATCACTGATGAGTGGTGAAAGCCTCCTTGTGCAAAAGGAACAGAATCAGTATACTTAAATAAGTTTCCATAGGAGAGTTTCTTACAATAATTGTCAAAGCAATTTCAGTTGAACCTGGCGGCTATGCACACATGCTCCAAAATTACTCTCAAAATTCTTTAGCAAATAATTGTCATTCACATATATTGCCTGTTTACAGATACTTAGAAATAAAATTTCAGTTTTCATTACATTAAAAGTGAAAGCACATTTCTCCTAGGTGACTACTTATTTCTTGGATTAAACCCATTTTATTCAGGTAATATTGAGAATTTTTGCCCCCATGTAACATACAAAGTTGGTTTTACTTAAAGAGATTCAAAGAGAAGAGAATATTTTCATCTTCTGACAAAAACAGGATTTAAAATTGCACCTTAATTATTATTGTAATATGCTTTGAAAATACCAGGTTTGCTAGTGTTTGTACCTGTTGCAGCTTCAGAAATTTTTATTCCAAAAACACATGACAAAATATGAGTAATGTCGGAACAGATGCATTTTCTGTTAGATAGCAATAGCTGGAAATCTGAGGCAGAGTAGGGCAGTGATGTATTATTGTTTTCCCCCTATCAGCCTTAGTATCACCATCTGGCTTTCAATTATGGAACTGCAACAAAGTCTATTTTTTATTTATCACCATCTGGTACTGCAGTCAAGTGACAGAGTCACAGAACAAATTTAACCAAAGGTCTTAAGAATTAAAACCATTCAGCTTGTAAGGTAAACAGAAGCTGAAGTACTGCATATGAAGTACCAAAATAAGCAGTCTACGGATACAGGCACTGGAACTCGGTCAGCTTAACCTCCAGGGAGAAGAGACTGCAAAATTTTGGCCTGACTCAACCAACAACATCCTTGATGATTTCTGGGACCACGCTGACTTTGAATGCGGCCAGCCTTGCTTGGCCTACTATCAGATTTTGATAGTAGGAGTGTAGACAGGCCATTTATTTGCCATTTAATCCACAGAACAACCCCTAAGACTATTTAATACGTTAGAACAAGAGTCCTGCTGCTTGGAAAATGTGATGCTATTGTTCATACCCATCCAAATTGTGAGGAGGACTGAAACCAGATTGTGCTTTTGTTTACCAAGTGACTGAAGTCTTGCCGTTGCTAGCATAGGATTATTATGTAATGCACGGATGGTTTTGGAATTTCTATCTCCGTATGAAGAATCTTGATGATGGCTAAAATGGCTCTGTATAAGAGAAAATGTTTTGAATGCATGAAAATTTTGTTAAAATTTTCAATACTACTCAGGGAATACTGGCAATAAAAGGCAGCTTACTTAAATATAAATTATTTCAGGTAAAACTATGTGATGGTTTGGCTGGGATAGAGTTAATTTTCTTCACAGTAGCTGCTATGAGGTTATGTTTATATTTGTGAACACTGTTGATAACATGGAGTTTTTGTCATGCTGAGCAGGGCTTACACAGAGCCAAGGCCTTTGCTGCTCCCCACCACCCCACCAGCAAAGATGCTGGGGGTGTGCAGAGAGCTAGGAGGGGACACAGCTGGGACAGCTGACCCCAGCTGACCCAAGGGGTATCTTGCAGCATACAGCATCATGCTCAGCATATGAAGATGGAGGAGGAAGGAAGAAGTGGTGGATATTCATAGTGATGCTATTAGTCTTCCCAAGTCACCAGTACATGTGATGAAGCCCAGCTTTCTGGGAGGTGGGTGATCACCACTACCCGAGGATGGGAAGCAGTGAATGAATTCCTTGCTTTGCCTTGCTTGTGCACACGGCTTTTGCATTAACTATCAAACAGCCCGTATCTCAACCCACAATTTTTCTCAATTCTGCTCTTAAAATTCTCTCCCCAAACTGACTCTTGGGAAGTGAAAAAATGGCTGTATGGCACTTAGTTGGTGGCTTGTCTTAAATCACGGCACACTGAAAATAAATTTTGTTTATTCTTTATAGCATCTGTAAATTCTTGCCATGAGCCCTTGTTTTGAAAATATTAGAAAGAGACCCAGTTATTTATCAACTACCATCATCCTTAGGACTTTCATGAAGTTAAAAGACAGGTTCTGTTAGCTTTTGTTCACAGTATGTTTTCTTGCATGTATCTCATGTTCAAATTGTAACATGTATTTTAATTAAAAGTACTGATAGGATAACTTCAAACTATGTTTGTCAATATTTAAAAAGATGTTATCAAAAGATATTAAATAAATGCTGGAAGTAACAATATATACAATTAGCCTTAGGCTGGACACTTAAATTGCCCTTTCTTCAAGAAATGACAATGTCAATTTTTTTTTCCTTATCTGTCAACAAAACTATTGCTCTTCCTGCTTTACATGTATGACAAGTACTAGAATTTTGGTCAAAGCAGCCCTAAATTAGAGCCTCGATTTAGAGCAGCATTTGAACAGCAACAGTAGCTACATCCTGCTCTTTTGAAGAGTATGAATGTTCTGTAGCTGAGAGAGATTGCTGAGACAAAATGTTAATTTCGAAAATTCAGGTTGGCTTCACCTGTGAGATACTCCTATTTTACATTGGTAAATTACATCCTCTTAATGCTATTGACATCATACTTACCATAGAAATTGGAGCAAAATAACAGCGAATAAGATCTAAAAACAATTTAAGAAAATGATAAGCTAGTTATCTTTGAGCTAGATTACATATGACTGTGATTTAAGAACAGTTCAGTGCTTTTCTTGAAGTCTTTCTCAAGCAATCGTCAAATAAAATGGAAGTACATAAAGCCCTTCTATGTCCATCTTCTAAAATCTAGAGCAGGCAAATAAGAATACATCATATCTTTACTTTTGTGAGAGTTTATATTTACTACAGCCCTGCTTCTGAGCAAAGAAAGAAAAGGTGTGTAATTAAGTACAGAAGACAATGTATCATTTCTACTCAGAGATGCAACTAATTCTGACCTTTCCAGCTTTAAAGAGAAGAAAAAAATACCTATATTCCATCTTGTTGGAGCTGAATGTGTAGTAATTGTGCATAGGAGTTATACTGCTATCTTTCCACTGGTATTTAAGAGGGATTTTTCAGTGCCCTCTAAAAATTAAATATCTGATTTGTACTTTCTAAAGACATAATTTGTATCTGCTGAATACTTTTTTAACATAATGCAGATACTTTATAGGTGATTAGAATTAAAGGATGGTGAACTATTCACCTCAGTGGTGAATAAATCAGAAGAGAATATTTATTTGGTCTGAACTTATTAACAGTAAGCAGTGATATACAGACATATATTTTATGACATCTCCCTCCCCAGTGAGTGATGCTTGGGGCAAGTGAGCGATCTACTGCAGTGAAAACTTGTATAGCTAGGAAGAATTGAGGGATTCCCACTGAGGAGCTACTGCATGTACAAAAGCTATGCAGAACCGCAGGACATACTATTTTGGTAAACATTATGATTTGAACTCAGAGATATGTGATTGTGATGATTTTCCCACAGCACATCTCATGCCACTAAATTCTAAATTGCATCTATTTTGGCACAAAAATGCAGGTTCTGTTCATGCAGCAATTGTACTTCCAGCACAAGTCCTTTACTCATTCAGCAAACTACAAATGTTGCCTTTGGCACGCATAGCAAGAGTCCCACCTCCACCACCTGCCAGGCAACACACCCTGTCCACAGTTAGAAGAGCCACATGGCGCCCACCCTTCAATTCTGAAGATTTAGCCACTCTTCGCAGGTTTCACCCTACATGCAGAGACACTGCAAATATAGGCTCTAAAGGAATGAAGCATGGTTTCCTTATAATCCACTGACTATATTTAATTCAGCAGAACATTTGTTGATTCCACTCAAACTACTTCTCAAATAGTCAAATGGAGGAGATGTGTTTGTAAAAGCAGGTGAACTAAGAAGATATTAGATCTTGAATAACACTAGTGTCAGTGTAAGTAGGTCATGGGAAAAAAAAATATTTGATTATCAGTTTATTTTTTGAGTTCTCTTTCAGGGTTAGGAATAATTGTATATTATAAAAGGAATATTAATTTTTCAAAATATAGTTTTTTCACAAAAAAATGTAAATTAGTATGTGAGCAGCATTTTTAATATACATGTATTTTGAAATGCTTACAACTTGAAGATTTTAGTTCATTTATCATTGAAAGCACTTTCTGGAAACTTTAAACAATTACTGATAGCATATGTGGATTCTAAATAATGTTTTATTATTTTTAATTTTCTTTAATGTACTTGTTTCTCTTTGTAGATACATATATATATTTATATATATAATGTTAAGGTTCAAACCATGATTCAACCTATGATTTCATCCTAGGTAGATGCCAAATGATATGCTAAATAGACGGGCAAAAACACTCCTAAGAGCACTGTTGTGAGCCCAGTTCTTCAGAGATTCATAAGGCTAATCATTGACAAAAATCTGAAAAAAACTTATTGTAGATACCAAACCAAATAGGAACAACACTGTTTGAATTCTTGGTATAGAAACCACTGAGGGCCAATACCGTGACTGAAGGAAATCTTTACAAGACAAATAAAAATAACTGAAGCATTTTGATATGTTTAATATTTCATGTTAAATTTTCAGTGATTAAAAAATTTTTTAATTTCATTTGAAGAGGCACTGTAATCTTTAATTACAATACAGTTGAAGGTAAATGCATAATCATTCTTGTTTCCATAAGAACTACTTTTTTGGACTTAATCACATAGAAAGTATGGTTGTGATCTTTTTCCTTCCTTTTCCAGACCTTATGGCAAAATAGAAGTACAGCACCCTTTCGAAATCACTTTCCAATTAAGAGCTAATGGATGTTTTTGAAAATGCTTTTAGACTGCATTA
Source organism: Anthoscopus minutus (assembly GCA_013399455.1). NCBI lineage: Eukaryota > Metazoa > Chordata > Aves > Passeriformes > Paridae > Anthoscopus > Anthoscopus minutus. Next base: position 12,964 of record VWYI01043740.1, on the reverse strand, counting down.
TGCACATACCTCCTGAGAGGAAAAAACAAGTCTCAGCAGCTTTGCTTTTTATATGGAGACCTGAGTGAATGGCCAGCAGTACGGAAACATTTGATTTCTTTTTCTGAAATGTTTTTTCATCTCTTTTGAATGCCAAATACCTAGAGGTTAAAGAGAATGGCAGGCTTCTCAAGCTGCACTAAGCTGGGGCACCTTACTGAAAAAGTAAATTTTATGATTCACAAATATGCACAATACATCAAACTGGTCAAATTGAGATTTTACTGAAGAGACACAGGAGTGTTAAAGTTTTCTATTGCTCCTTTGGTTAATGAAGTTCCTTTTGACGAACCCTTCTGCTCAAGTTCCAGTCTTTACATTTTTTCCACACTTCACCTGTAGCATCTCCTTTCTTTAAGAACAGCTCCAAGGGCCCCAGTGATAACCTTAGAATTTTTCTTTTTCTATTTATGTTTTGTAGTGATTCAGTAGTTATATACATCTATCCTGCTTTGTCTTCCACTTAGAGTAACACTCTAAAGGTGGCAGTATTCAGAAGAGAATCTCATTCCTCATTGTCAGTATACTTCTTGGAGTAGAGGTACTACTTTATCTTGCTGGTTTTTTACCTTCAGAAAAATTACACTGAACTGGCAACTTTTAGAAACTTCTATATGCAATATAGAATTTCTACTGAATATCAGTGCAATTTCCCCAGAATAGCTGTTACTAGCACTCCACATAAATCATGCAATGTTTTCTGGATTTTTTTTTTAAACTAAGTACTGTTCAGCATCTGAGACTTAGTATTATTAACATCTTTGGGTACTCAGTTTGAGACCAATTCAAGGAACATTGCATTATGCTGTCAGTGCTTTATCAAAATGCGTTGATTCAAAGAAATCAGTGAGTTAATTGCTTTTGAATCCAGGTAACAGGGTGTTTATTTTATGAAAACCAAAACCAGGTACCCTTTTACCATGTTCTCCCAACTTTTCAGGAACTCTTAACCATTTCATTACGGATCATTCCTTTTTATTGTTTCGCCCTATAATGCAGTATAAATCATAGTTCTCCTGTGTGGATGTTTAGCATAGTTCTGGATTAACAGTGCTTCATTTTATTGATGAGTGCATTATGTGTATTATAGCATGATCAGATGTTGGACCAACATCAAAATACTGTTCTTTAACTTCATCTTTTCAATGGCTAAAGGTAACTGGCCTTTGGTTTGTCTCCCTATATATGTGGCACATATGTGTCCCTTATGTCACAAAACAAGTCAAGACAAAACCGTGAAGCTAACCAAAGAAGCTAAATGGAAAAGCTTTTCTGCTGTAAAGACAACGATTTTCTTATCTCTGAAATATGGCTAGTTACCAGGGCTAGTGCTTGGGGATGCTGCTTAGAAAAAAGCAAACAAACAAAAAACCAAAACACTGTGGACATTGGTGGTAAAAGAATAAAGGACTATGTTTCATTTGTGTTAGTTTCCTTTATTCTAAGTCTTCCAACATCACATGTCTAGGTTATGTATGGGGTTTTTTAGCAGAAAGCTCTGTAAACAGCATATCTGCACACTCTCGTACATTTGTGAAAGGGAGAATGCAAAATATTGCACAACTAACAGTTACTATTTGATTCTTTGTAACTTTCATGTCACTGCTCCTACCGGTAAGTGAAATTCCACAATTGAATCAATTTTTTGTCCGTTTTAGAACATGGAGTTTTCTGAGGATTGCACTCTTCAGAGAGCTTTCTACAGACAGGGATATGACAGGGATACTATTTACTGTCAGTACGAAAAAATATAAAAATAAATAAATAAAAAGTAACAGATCATTCTTAGATCATCTTATGGACCCGGTATTGCTGCTCCGGAATTGTTCAGTGTAAACCTGACACTCTACGTCCTTCATTAAAAAATGTGTTAAATCCAACTGTTTCAAAAAGTACAAAGAATGCAGAGCGAGGTACGGAGCTCCAAATCCCATGCAGCACTAACTTCCTCAAGTGCAGGGAGGAAAGGGGCCGGCAACAGCTCTTCCATCAGCAAGCGCAAGCCAAGCAAGCAACGAAAAGGCTGGAGACGCCCTCACACCAGCGACGCGATCAGCATCCTCTCCGCAGCACGGTCCCGGGAAAGACTCAGACACGGCCGCCTGCAGAACACAAGGCCGACGGCGACGGTCATCGCTCTGCAGCCGCATCCCCGTCCTGTCGAGACCGTGCCCACGGCCGCGCCGCGCCAGACTCCAGCCAGCCCTCGCCTGCGGGACCTCCCCGAGACGCCGGTGCCCTCTCCCCCGCCGGACGATGCCCTCCTCTCTCCTGCCGCTTCTCCCGGAGCGCGCCCCGAGTGGCGCCGTCGGGCGTGCAGAGGGACGGTCCCAGTGCGAGCCGCGAGTTCCCGCCGGCCGCCAGCCCTCGCCCCCTCACCGCGCCGCCCTCGAAATGGCCGCCCTGCCGGGCGGGTCTCCCCTCCCCCGCGCTCCCC
>VWYI01043736.1:4723-81540 GCA_013399455.1 Anthoscopus minutus | reverse complement strand
AATACCAACTAAGGTGAAACCAGCACAAAGGGCCAGTGCAGGGTCCCGCACCTGGGGAGGAAAAACCCCAAGTTCCAGCACAGGTTGGGGTCTGACCTACTGGAGAGCAGCTCTGCAGAGAAGGACCTGGGAGTCTGGATGGATGACAAGTTGACAATGAGCCAGCAGTGCCCTGGTGGCCCAGGGGGCCAGTGGGATCCTGTGGTGCATTGGGAAGAGTGTGGCCAGCAGGTCAAGGGAACTGATCCTGCTCCTCTACTCAGCCCTAGTGAGGCCATATCTGGAGTGCTGTGTCTGGTTCTGGGCTCCTCAGCACAAGGAAGACAAGGAGATAATGGAGAGGGTCCAGTGAAGGCCACAAAGATAATTTGGGGTCTGGAACCTCTCTTTAAAGAGGTGAGACTGAGGGAGCTGGAGATGTTTAGTCTGGCGAAGAGAAGAATGATTGTGGATCTCATTAATACATATAAATATTTCAAAGGTAGGTGTCAAGAGGATGGTACCAGACATTTTTGGTGGTGTACAGTGATAGGATGAGGAGTGATGGCTGTAAATAACACCACAAGAAGATCTACCTCAACTTGAGGAAGAACTTCTTTACATTGAGGGTGTCAGAGCACCCTCTGCCCAGGGAACAGACTGCCCATGGACGTTGTGAAAGTCTCCCTCTCTGGAGATATTCCAAACCCACCTGAATGCATTCCTGTGTAACCTGATTTTAGTGACCCTGCCTTGGCAGGGAGGTCAGATTGGATGATCTCCAAAAGTCCCTTCCAACTTTAACAATTCTGTCATTCTGTGATTCACATCTTGCTGTTATTTAAAGTCTCTTGGTGTAAGTCATTTTATGGGTACAAAATACAAGTGTGGTATCAGCTACCCCATATGATGCTCCATATTTCTAGTCTTGCACTGTGAAGCAGAGGTATAGGTCACCCCACAGCAAGGTGAATGGTCCTAGTGGCTTCAGTGGGTTTTTAGCTATGCATGAGTCACAGTTTAAATATGTCAGCACTTGTCTCCCTTGTGAGAAGCTTCTAGAAAAGCACTGCTATGGGCTGCTATCCATGATATTTAGCTCTGTGCTTAGGAGTGAATAATTTATTTTTTGGAACCCTCATATACATGAATATTTTGACGACACTGTTTGATTTTTTTCATTTTTTAGACAAATTCCTACTTTTCACAGTAGATTGAACAGCTTTTGCTTCTCCTGAGCCATAGAAAACTAGTGTGTAAATTCATTTGAGCTTGAAGATTACTACCCTTTTAGTGTTTATGATCAAAAGTGTTAGCAAGACCCTTGGGGCAAACTCCTTAACTGGAATGAAATAGCATGGGCTATTTGAAGTCAACTGGTTGAGTCATTCCAATATACAGTAGAAAGGAAATTGGCTTCTGGTCCTTATGCCTGTGGAATGTACTGGAGTTTTTTCTTACAGTACTAGCATATAAAAGACTACAAAAATTGGAGGCAGAGTATATTTTCTGCTCTCTGCCTGATTCAGTATTAGAATCACAGAATCATTAATGTTGGAAAAGACATTTGAGGTCATTAAATCCAACCATTAACCCAACACTGCCGAGTCCAGCACTAAACCATGTCCCTCAGTGCCACATCTATAAGTCTTTCAAATGTCTCCAGGGATGGTGACTCAAAAACTTCCCTGGGCAACTTATGCCAATGTTTTCAGTGAAAAAATGTTCCCTATTATCCAATGTAAACCTTCCCTGCTATATTCTATAAGTGCTTGGGCGGTCTATAACAGAATCCCACCAGGATACCTGCCCTGTTGGCCTTCCCTCTAAACAGTCATAAACATTCAACCCATCATAAAGCTCTAGACAGCTGAAACATTTCCTATCATACAGGGCTACCCCAACTACCCTTTCTTGCCTATCCCCTCTTAAGAGTTTATAGCCATATTTTTTGGACTCCTTAGATGCTACAGTGGTACATATGCCATATTTAACCGTAAAAGCCAGAACAGATCTTTCCATTGACTAGGAAATAATGTGCAAAGTTTGAGGGCCGTAATGTAGATGCAAAAATTTCAGCTGAGATCCCTGAAAATGCAAGTTCAAAACAAACTTTGCAGCCCAGATTTAAGTCCTCTTTAGGTGAAATGGTTATTTTTTTGTCCGCGTTGAACATAATTTTGCCTTTTTAGCATGGAAGTGTTATGTTCTATTGCAGCTGTTCCTTCAAAAAACTTGGGCAAAAACTGCTTTCTCTAGGTCACAAGGAAGAATAGCCACAAGGGAAACGGTGCTTGTTTTCTGAAATGCATATATTCTGTCATGCATTGCTGAGTAGCAAGGGGCAAGCAGTTAGGAAGAGCTGATTCATTGAGATGTTTATTTGGAGGAGAGTTAGCATTGTGAAGTGAATTAATGTGAAAATTTTTACTGCTTACATGTTTCCAGGCTAAATTTTTCCATCACAAGAACCTCAAGGCACGAAAGCCTCAGGGACCGAAACAGACAGTTTTTTTGAGAGGGGATCATCACTTTCTTGATCACTGAGTTCTTTAGGAACTTTTATAGGTACCACATGAAGCTTCTGGATGAAGCAGAGCATGTGCAATTTGACTTGATAGGCAAAAATGCAGGGAGCGTTGCCCTACGCCTCTGACATGGGATCAGGCTGACCTGGTCCCAGGGTGAAATATTCACAGCTCATTTCTGCCATTTCAAGCACCAAACAATGCATAACACCTGAAGCTGTTCCTCTAGTTTCCTCCTGTTCTACTGTTCTGTACTCAGATGATATAATTTATATGCTTATACATATATAATATATATATAGCATACACTTGCTACAAAGGAATAAAATGGCAGTCCCAAGAGCTGCTGTAGTCAGACTGTCCTGGAATACATAACAAGGACCAGATTTCTTGTAGTACTATAACAATAATATACAAGGCTGAAGACTTCTAGCAGAATGGGACACACTCAGAGAGCAAAATAAGTGATGTTAACTTTAATGACTCTGTGAAGTACCTTGAACCTCATGTCCATATTTTCAATAAAAGCCCTCTTAAAAGTATTGTAAACACTTCAAAAATATTATTGAGTTAATCTGGACTTAGGGAGGAAGCACAAGTGTACTGGAATTTACCAAAAGGTCACAGACTTTTTGATGAAACAGAAAGGCAATATTTCTCTTTCTAACCACTTAATCCATACAAAAGAAGACTAAATTTATTTCCCACAAATCAGTGGCAGCTATTTCTTCTGGTTTACCTCCCACTACATCTGCTTTGATGAAATAATTGTACTCATTCTTGCTAAAATATTAGCATGAAACAATTAATATTTGCATTTAAAGCAGTGTGTGTGTGCACTTTGTAGTTAATACTGTGTTAAGGTGGAAAATGTTATTTCATCCACTGTTTTTGGCAGCTCAATATTGTGCATAGAACTGAAGTTTACCAAGCCACTCTTCCAATTGTCAGCAAGAAAAATGCTTCTGCTTTGCAAGACATATTGGGGTACCATTATTTAGTATCTTTTAAAGATTGACAGAAAGGTAGCCATTTCTCTATGGTATTTTTAAGTTTTCATACATATAATAATATTTTTTGATGGGTGTGAACTGAGACTAAAAAGGATGGCAGCTATTTTAGTGAGGCTCATTCCTTTTCTCTTGTTAGACCCTTTTTTGGAGTGGAAGGTGGGAGTAGGCAGGATAAAATGGAAGTCACTGTGGAATTTTTGAGGCTGAATGAAACAAAAAAATTTCTGGTGAATTTCATAGGAGAATGACTGGTTTCCTCGCTTGTGTGATTGCCTCTGGCTGTTGTATTTAAGAGGCAGTAAAACTTCCCGACAAGCAGCACTAATCATTTGGAGCAATAAAGACTCCATTTAATGGAGGTTAATGAAAATGAGAAGCAACTTAAGTAAATGAGGAAAGCCAGTGGGAAAGGCCAGAGTGACTGAAGCAATATTCAAGTGAAAAATATTAATTTGGAAGATGGGAAGAAAGAATATTGGTATGATGGGACTGATAATATTTTTGTCCCACAATCTTTAGCATTTATTCACTGTTTTTTCTTTATGCTTATAAGCAAGCTTCTCACCAGCCTGTGTCTCAGTATATCTGACTCCACATAATAGATTCAATTTTTCTCCATGCTTACCAAAACATTTTGAGAAAAATACTCTAAATTGAAACCCATAGTAACTTAAACAGGGTTTTTTTGTTAAAAAGGAGAACTCCTTAAGTAAGCAAATGAAATATTAAATCTATATCTTCGGTGTTCCCTAGCCTTTTGGTTTTCTTATTCCTCAAGCAACCCAGGACTAACCTGGGAGATTTTACTGACTTTAAATGCATTAAATGTATTGATCTGCAGAAAGCGTTGGCGCCAGGCTGTCTGTAGCCTGTGTCATACAGTCAGAAAGGAAATGCTCCAGATTTTGTCTACAGAAAAAAAAACAAAATGAAAAACATTATCCTAGGTTCAGATTACTATGAAAGCTGGAGAGGCCAGGGGAATTGAATAGTAGCTGTATTGCAATTAGAGGGGAAGAACTTGGCTAAGAGCAGCAATGATTCTTTTCAGCATCTCAGAAAACATTAAATATGTCATTTTTGAAAAATCATTTTTTCAGAAATAATCTATGTAGTCACTATATACCTACTCACCAGGCTCAGCAGCATTTTAGAGGGGATATTTTGGAGGGATATCCTTTCCTATTTATAATATAATATAATATAATATAATATTCTTTCTTCATGAGGTTCACTTAATGTTAGTACAGTCTTCTTTGAGTTCGGGACTAGTTTCAAGATGTGAGTGGATCATATAAAGCCACTCCTATTTATCTTTTCTATTTTGGTAAGTTGCTTAGGTTCAGTGATTTGATTCTGTGAGCCTCTTAGTGCTTAGTCAGGTGAGAGGTTAGTTATCCAAACATACTCCCCCTGCAATTACAACTCACACAAACTGTCCACCACGATCTTCTCACAGGAGCACTGAGTCAAGGCTTCAGCTACCACACAGATTGAATCATTGCTGCTTTCTGTCATAGAGTTTAGCTAAAAGTAATGTGGCTTTGGTCAGTGAAATCAATCTCAGTTCACCCAAAATAGTTAAAGTATATGACTTCTGTCCTGAGCCACTTCCTGCTCCATTGAATAATGACTTTTTCCATCAGTAACTGCCTGAAGAAATTTGTCCTTTAGTCAAACTTAAACGAAGATTCTAAACATCTTTAGCTGCACTGCACAAACACATCCCCTTGGTGGTGGTATCCACCACCTTAACACCACACAAAACTCCCCTATTCCTACCAGCAGCCACCCACAATTCCCTGGTCCCATCACACTCCTGGCTTCCCTGCCAGTCCGTAGCTGAGCTATTTTATTAATTTCGCCATATAGAAGAACATCTTCTACCCCTGTTACCAGCAACCCTTGCACATGCATCTCCCTGTGCAGTTTTCATGCAACCACAGGCACCTCAAGTCCCTGCCTCTTCCCTCCTGAACATGGTGTAAAGCAGTGCAGGGAGTACCAAGAGGAGAGGCAGTGACAGGGCACCCCTCTCCCAAGTTAACCACATTGGATCTGAAGATTAGGCTGCTTCTGGATGCTGTCTGCTCTTCAGGCAGATATGGGAGTAGGTTTGAGGTTTCTAGGGTTTTAAAAAAAAGTTGCTGTATGAACAGTCATCCTTTATTTTTCCTAAAACATTGTTGTATTACTGCTCTTATAGTAGTCCAGACCTCAGTGCAGAGATTGCAGCTGTTTTATATTTTTTTTTAATTAGTTTACATATACTCTTATACAGTATACAGTCTTGCCTAGAAAATTACTTTAGGGATCCATTTTTCTGAATGTCAGTGCCACCTTCACAGATGCTGCTGCTTTGCTTTCATTAATTCTGGTATTTGATTTTCCTCCCAAAGAGGAAAATCTGTATGGCCCAGGTGAAATGTCTCTTCTCATTGCAGCCAATTCTTAGCTGTTGCCTGACAGGTAGTACTGGGGATTTCCTATGCTATGTAGCTTGGCTTGAGTGAGACAAGCAAATCCTTCTGTAAAGGTATACCTGCATTGCAAATGCAGTGTGTTTTTCCTGGATTATCTCTGATTGTTAGTTATGGTAAACACATATAATAATGTACTTTAGTTTCCTAAAGTGTTTTACTAGAGTTGTCTATCTGTGTTGCCCTTCAGCTTTGAAATGAGGTATTACATACTGCATTAGTAAGGGTAGTGCTGAGGTGTATTAAAGTTATTTTCTGTTGTATGTTGTATAGCATTCTTTCTGTGTTAAATGAAGGAAGAGGGACTGGAAGCTGTCTTTTTTGGTTTTTGCTATTGGGACAGAGATGATTTAATTGCAGGAAACAAGAGATCTCCCTTAGTCTCCCTGGCACTAGTGTCAGGCTAAGGTGAAGGCAGAGGGGGTTGAGATGAGGAAGGAAGAGGAGAGATTTGAAGGTCAAGAATTACTTGAACGGTGGTGCTGTTTGCTCTTTGATCAGCTTGACCTCTGCTCTTTAGCAGAAACTCAAATTAGGAGCATAGGATTGAAAGGGACCTCCTAAGTAATCTTGTCTTTCCTCTTGCCATTACAGTTGCTGTAGTATATAAATCCCTGAAAAGTTTGTTAGAGCATGTCTTCAATTTAACAGGGTTCTTTGCCCTTTTATAGGCTGTCTGTTCCATAGTCGAGCTTCTATGAAAATTGGAAGCCTTCTAATTTCTTTTATTAAGGCAAGTTCAAAAACAGATTATTCATATTTATTTTACTGATGATATTGCCTTTTATCTTAAATGGTTTTGCCTCTTTCTTGCATATGAAACGTCTTCAGGTTTTATTTTTGTGAGAGCTGACAAACTAAATTCTTTGAAATGCATCTTTTCAGTTAAGTGAGGTGGAGAGGTAGGTTTTGTTGTTTGGCAATTTCAATTAGGTGTTCTGTCTACTTTCTTCATTTCTTTAAATTGTTCTTGTTTTAGGATGTGTAAAACTATTACGACTCAGTGTTTTAAATTACTTTTCCAAGAGTTTCTACAGAATCGATACTTCCTAATATAAAAAAAAATTATACATCTTGGTCTCTCCTGTGGAGACAGAATTTATTGGTAGAGCTTGTAGACTTCTTGAGTAAGGGGAAATTCATATTTTGGTGCCAATGTTGGATGTGGCCGCCTTGGGCTGTCTGTATTGTCACTAGAGAGAAACAGGGTAAGATTAATCTGACCTACTTTAGTCATCTGATTTCAGATAGAAGGAATTGCTCCCTAAATTGAAGCCTAAGGTGGCTTGCATTGATAAGAACTTCTGTATTTTATCAGAATATTTTTATTTCTTCTGACTGGTAAATTAGCTCCTGGTTTATAGTGGCAATTCCTGCTGATGTCTATGGCTGCATGGGATACAATCTTACTACATCTCAGTTCTTGATGTATGATGTCAAATGATGAAGAAAAAAGCTAAAACCTGCTATAGACCTGCTTGTACTAAATGGATTTATTTTCTATATATTTCTGAAATAGTAGCTTTGGAGGGCTCATTCTGCTTTAACCTTGCAAAAGGTAAAGAACTTTGAACTTCCTCTAAGACTTGAAGGTGGGAATTCAGTGTTGACAAAATGGAAGTCTTTTGGAAATTTCTTTTTTTTTTTATGCCATCTAATAGATGTCAAGCAAGGCAGTGGGACTTGGCTGCTCTCAAGGAACAGGGAGACAGTCAGAGGACCCCAGACAGCACAAAACCTTATTTTTAGTAGAAAAATGTTTTCTGTTACTTCACCTAATAAATAATATTCAAGTAATACTATTGAGGACCTACAGCAGGTCAAGAATTTTCAAGCTTGGTCAGTGCTATGCAGACCTTGAAGAAAATACAAAGGTGTCCAAAATGCTTGAAGGCTGGTTTTCAGTCTTGCACTGAAGCCAAAGATAAGCTTTGACTTGCATTGATTTAATGTTCTCCATCAATCTTTTTTCTAAGGAGGCAACAATGTCTGTAAAGTCTAACTGAAAGACAGTTACTTAGAATTATTTGTAACAGCCTGTTTGGAAATGTTTCACAGCTGTCTGCAAGCCTTGTAAGTGCTATATCAGGGAAGATGCAAAAAGCTAGTACAAAGCTATGAAAAGTGGCTTCTCCAACACATGTCCTGGTAGTCAGTGGTGATCATAAGATCTAATGAGAGTACTTGTATTTTAAAATTTTTCTAGCCTGCCACTCTTCCCCTGCCCAAAGTGGAATTCCCCACCCAGACAAATGGCTGGTCCTTAATTCAAGAAATGTTAGTCCTTCAGGGCTGCAGTTCAGGCTAGGAAATACTTTCCACTTTGCTGGGGAAAGAGAAAGCATGTTCCTTGATTTGCAGACAAAGTCTCTTCAGAGCTGCTCTGATAAAGAGAGGGGAGATGGATAAGAGGCCAATGCAGCTGAGACATCCCAAAGCCTATGGGCCCAGTTTTTGTGGGGTCAGAGCTGATGGATGTCATCCAGAGTCTGTAGTCTCACTTAGAGACAGCTGCCAGAGCTTTCTCATGTCACTGCAGAATCTCTCTACTTTATCCTTGTTGTTCCCCTAGTTGTAGAACTGAGGAATTATTTTTAGGGTAGTGTGGTTCATGTAATTTCAGCTCAATTTGAAGACCCTGTGTAGGATCTTGTCATCATCACCACCCATGTAGTCTAATGATGTTGTACCAAATTCATGAGTCTTTTCACTATCATTCATCTCAAATTTCACTATCACTTCATAACACACTTGTCACAGTCATTCTATTGGCAGCTTACTTGAAGACTTATAAGCCAACTAAAAATGATGAGGCTCATTTTGTCTCCTTAGCCTGTACCTGCATGAAAGCTTTATGGGTTGCTGAAGACTAACTGTTCAGCAACTGCCAGAGAGAACTGTTTAGTTCATTTATAACTTAGCCTTGTGGGATTTCAGTGCTATTGTATCTTTTACCTTGGGAATAATATCTGTTGTAATTATGAGTGCTGTATGGATTGGAGTCTCTCAGGATCATAATGCTGGTGTTATCCATTTCCTCTCCAGTGTTATCTATATTGCAGTCCAAGCATAACTATCTACCCTTCAGAAGACCACCTCTGAAGTTTGTCTTTGATAAGACAAGCCTTGACCTTGAAGCCCTTTTCCAGACCTAGAACACCATGTTAGGAACATACTGGCTTTGTTTTTCTGGATTTTAAACAACTTAGGGAGGGGAAGTTGGGTTTATTAGTGAACTTGTTTGGCATGATTTTAAACTAGCTCTAGTCAGATTCATCAGTGCGTCCAGCTTATAATTGCTGGTTTGTGCGATGCTGTCTTAAACAGCAAAGGGGAAATACTTTCCTTGCTTTATGTAGATCAAGCTCTAGCAGTTATTTTGTCATGCCTCCTCTCCTATGGTATGACAAAAGGGGCTTCCTTCACACCCCATGGACAAATATAACAATATGGGCTCCTTGCTGTATTGGAATCACCACCAATCCTACTCATCTATGTAAAATCACCTGACGGGGGAAAAAATTCCACACAGCAGATATCTGAACAAGGGAATTGGATACTATCAAGGCTGAAATGTATACTTCAGAGCTTATGTAGCTTCTGTATTACTGCTTAATTTCAAACTTTTGGGATTTAAATAATTTAAAATATTCTCTGCAGGTTATGTATGTGTAAATCCAGAATCATTTGTCTGTATACATATATGTAAAAATACAGGCTAGATATGTAAACTGATACATCTGTTACTTGAAGATCTATTAAGACATACCAAGTCTGACTATGTGAACTTCTTTCTTTGGTCCTCTAGCAGCTTCTCAAAAAACAATATGCTCTGCTTCTCCCTTTTGGACTAATTTCCTTACCTTTGAATTGCTGGAAAGGTGCTGATACTCCTCAGGCAATACAAGAACATTGTGAAAACTAGTGCAGTTATGAAAGAGGAAGGAAGCCAATCCACAGAGTCATTCTTTTATAAAATACAATAATTTCTTACTTAGATAGAGATGAGGATAAGGAACTAAGATAGGTACTTCAGGTGTAAAATATTTTGACTACTGAAGCTTTGAAGTAATGAGTTTAAGGAGATGTAATAGAAAACCTATTTGCAATAAGGTCTCAAGACATTTTATGGACGATCAGTGTGGATGATTCTAGTTGTGTTTTATGAAACCATTAGATATTATGAAATATGTAATTTTGTGTTCAAAGAGAAACAAACCTTTGGACAGTTCAAAATTAGTTCATGTCAAAAGGGCTATTTTCAGTCCTGAGTGCCACTGATTAAATATAAAGGATGTTGGTCAAAGTATTATAACATTACTGAAGTATTTCAAGTTTTATAAAATAGTGTTTGGCAGAATACTTATTGTAAAATTTCTACCCAGAACCTTGTGGTTACCTGTCTAATATGAGACAACTTGTTGACATTATAGGCTCATGAGGCTATATGATTAGACCACATGCTACTCAGATTTTTTGATTGATTTACAGATGTAAATAAGTGTTAATCCCTATTTTTTAATATATATATATAAAAGACTTATTATTTGAAGTGTTGGTTTGGATATCAAAGGTAATTTAACTTTTAAACAGATTTAGTATTCATAAACTGTACATCAGGTGAGAACAATTTGAGTCCCTTGCTAAAAAGGTTCATTAAGTATTAAAAAGAAAAATACATTCTAAAAGTAAGTCTAATATCAAAGTAAAAGATAAGGTCTGGGTTATTTGTAGTACACGAAACTTCCATGTGTACTCTCTTAAGTTTCTGAGGGATCACCGCATGAGAGATTACTTACTAAATTGTGATATAATTATTGTTTAACACTTCCTTCCGATTTATTGTCAAGAGGTTTTTTATCTCCTCAAGATGAATTGGCGTGTGGCACCTACCTATGAAAACTTCCAAACAAGAATAATGCTTCCTCACTAAAATATGTCTGCTACTTGCTTGTTGTAATCAAGGCATCACAGGTTTGAAAACGTTAAATGCAGATCTTGTCAGAGTAAAATTACAAGACTTTTGCCAGAATCTTGTTGTGATTTAATCCCAGCTGTCAACTACCCCCCACCCAGCCACTCACTCACTAACCCCGTGGGATGAGGGATAGAACTTACGAGACCAAAAAAACCAAAACCTCACTTCAAGCTTCTAAAGGCCAACTCAGCATAGTATATATATGTCAATTTTTGAACCACAGAAACCCTCAAAATGTGTATTTTTTGCTTTTAATTCACATAAAAGATATTTTCTGGAGTTTCACAATATGCATGTGTCCTTGCCTACATCAGTCAAAACCATACCTTCACAAACAAAAGCTGTAATGTTTTTCTGTTCCTTTGAAAGACTCATGACCAACACTAAGGAGCTGAAGTTTTCTTTTTTTTTGTCAGTTCAGAAGAAAAGGTGGTATCTTGAGAATGTATGTACAAAGCAGTGGGAAATTAGCACCTGGTTCTCACTACATTAAATACAGCATGCCACTATTAATGTAAAAGAAGACTTTTCTATCAATACCAGGTCTTGGTGATCCTAGTAACTGTGAGAGTTTTGGTTCATAAATATCATTTTATGAAAAATCCCTTTATTTTGCATGGTTTGGTCTCATATCAGTTTTTAATTTCAAAACCTTACTTTTAGAAATTATTTTTAAACAACAGTTTCTGCTGAACAGAAATAAATTTGCATTGCTTTGCTAGGAGGAAGACAGACGATACCTCTGCTTCCTTGTAGAACCTAGAGCCACCTTTTGCTCTTAGAACTGGAAATGTAAATCTCTTTTAGCTACTAAGGATGCCTTTGTTTCATGTTTGTACAGGATCCAATATTGTGGGATCTGGGCCTGTGATTAGGATGTCTAAATGCTGTGGTGTATAAATCAATTTTCAAATTGGTTGTAACTTAGCCTCATTCCTAGTGGCTTGGTGTATTGTAAGCCTTCATCTTGTGGTTCTGAAGTCTAAACATGTGATTCATCTGTTGCTTAGGTCATAACATTGAGTGACTGGCTCAGTGCAAATCAGTAGACCTAAAGCAGAGACCTTGTATGAGAACAGGCTTCTGGCTTGTTTAGACCAAACTGGCAGTCTAGGGCCTTTCTCAAACTAGCCACTGCCAGTTTCCCTTCAATGAAGGAGTGAGAGACCTCAACAAAGTAAATTTTTTTTTAAAATATATAAGTTGCATCCATTCTGCCACATCTCTGCCTTTTCAATCGGCAGCTTGAGACATGGGAGAAAGTGTTAGAATGTATTACATTTTTCATACAAGACCCTGAAACAAAACATGAGGAGAAACAAGCAGATCCATTTCAACCTTAGTTAAGACAGCAATTCCAAGTATTGGACAGGTTACATTTGGATATAAAGGGATGGGGTTTTTTGGTGTCTTTTGGTTTTGTTTTTTTAACAGGTGCTATACAATACTCTTCGGGGCCTCAATAAAATGGTCACAGTTCTATTTTTGTTCCCATTTTCAAATACTGAGAAAACAATTACAATATTTTTCTCACTTCCCTTCTGGCATTATAGTAATACATTTCCTGGGCAACTTCTGAGATAAATGTAACAAGTGTTAGCACATAGCTATTAAATCTTCTAAGACGGTGAAATAGCTGTTCCCGTCTGGCCATTTGCAGCCTTGTAATAAAGCATGTTTTAACTACAAAATCTATCAAAGGTATGGGAAAGTTCTCACATTCTGTTTTCTCATAGTACTCCCTGTTAAGCCTCAATGTACAAAATAACATCAATGTCAGCTGTAACTCTAGATTCATATATGCACAATTAAGAGTGGAATTGATTTTTATTTTTTTTCTGGTTTCAGCATAGGATTCAATTGTTACAATCTTTGCTGTTCCATACTAATTTTGATACTTGTCCAGGATGAGATCTAGAGCACAGGTGTTTTCAATCATGTTTTGTACCTACTATTGAAAATTATTATTTGCTTTGGTTTAAGCTTAGAATTTGTTCCACATTGTACTTTTTAAAATTGATTCTCTCTGTAAGATCTGTTCTGCACTTGCACACAGCACATCCTTACCACAAGTACACAGCAACTTGTTATTTCTAGCCCATTACTCTGCATAATGCAATGCATGTGATTATGACATTTTGGAGACAGGAAACAATCTAATGCTAGATTGAGGATCTTCTCCTGGTAAGATTTTTTCCCTTCCAATAATTCTACTACAAAGATGATGCAATTTTCAAAGCAGTAAGATGAGGATGTAGATGAGGAACTTAGTCCTGCTTTATCTTCAAATGGCATACGCATTATCCATTTACACATCTTCCTAAGAAAACATGGTCCACTAAAAGTGTCTCTAGCAAGCGTGAGTCTCTGCTAATTTTTCTTAATTGACATCCCTAAGACTTTAGGTTTGTCCATCCAGCATCTTCAGATCCACAGCTTTTTTATTACAATGCTTTAGTTCCTTAGGGCAAGCTGAACAGTTGTGTTCATTTTTATCTCCTAGATTTTCTTGCTTTCCTGTTCCTTTCTGCCTTTATAATCGAGAAACAAGATACTTGCTGAATTTTTCCAAGGAGAGCTTTTATTTTACTAATTATCCCCATTTCAGCAAGCTTTAAAGCTTCCTTTACTGTTTTGCAAAGGAGTAATGCGAGTATTACTGAAACCAAATGACGTATTTTCCTGAATTGAATTTCTCAAGTCAGTGTTCCATTAGTAAATTGAATAAGTCCACACTTTTGCTTTTTCCCAATGCATTTTTTAGGCCAGATTTTGTGTGGAGTGGGATGCTGTTGTTCTCTAATAAAGTAATTTAATTTTTGATTTACGTTATTGGATGAATTGATAGAGTCCTACCATTACACACTTCCCTCTTCTCCCCAGCAGTAGCTGTATCTGCTCTTGCCAGATGTGCAGCACTGCTGCCCCTGCAGAGATCTGAGCCATCTGCTCTGTGTCAGTTGGATACATCATCATTTCTTAAATAATTAGGTGGTCTTAACTACTATTTTAAGATACAGTGTTTGACAAAAGCTGCAGGGAAAATAGGCTTCAGACTGTAATTTTGGCATCAAGCTTTGACTCCTTTATAACTATAGCAGTCAATTACTTCTCCAGTGAACTTGATATTTAACAGTCCAGTTAAACAAGTGTGTGCTTCCCACACAAACACAAAAGTAAGAAAAAGTCTGGCTTTTCCCCACTCACTTTCCTTCCTCATTCTTCTTAAAGGGCTTAGCCCTAGAGTAACAGCCTGATCTCTGCCTTCAGCTGTGAGCCCAAGGCCTGGGTTGGGGTTCAGGGGAATTACAAATCACAATAGCAATTTATCTTCCTTCTTACTTTACATGCCTTCTAGCTGGCGTGTGGCGTTAGGAGTTTTACAGACCTACAACAACAGTCTCACTGATGAGCAGAGTATTTGTTTCCACCTCAGACAGGGAGAAAAATATTGGTTTCTTAGCACTGCGATGTTGCAATTTCCAGAAAAGTAATTTTGAGCCATTTCAGGGAGTATAACAATGTATTAGTACAAACTTCTTGACAAATTGTAGCTTAGGTGCTTGCAGAATAGAAGACAAAACAACACTAGATTATAAAGAACAAAATAGCGCTGATGCCGAAGTATTTTTCTGCTGTTAGAAGTAAATTATTTGGAAACATTTCTGGAATGGAATGTATCAATCTTGATTTTGCTCCTTTGGTGTTGTGGGTCAATGGATTAGACATTGAATATTACCTCTTGTTTATTCCAGAACTGAGCAATGAATGAGCCTCAATGTGGTCTGAATTGTGGCACTCATTGGAGGTAACCCCTATGACTTGCTTCCAACTTTGATGCCTTTAATGCAGCTAATAAGGTGTTCTTATCTTACTTGCCCAGTATGGCCCTAAGATCTGAATAAAACCCATAGATCTGACTCATTATATTGTTTAAAGTAATTCAGCAAACTAATGCCACACAGAGCCTCACAGAAGAGTTGAGGCTGGAAGAAGCCTCTTGAGATCTTTTGCTCCGATCCCTGTGCTCAAGCAAAGTGTGTAAGAGCAGGTTGCCAGACCTGCTCACACCTTAAAGCAGGACAGGATGCTGTTTGGAGTTTTTTGACATGAGGGTACATCATGGCTTGTGGTCATCTTGTAGTTCACCACACCCCCAAGTCTGTCCTCTGCAGAGCTGCTTTCCAGACGCTTCATCTCCACCATGTACTGGTGCTTGGAGTTCCTCTGCAGATGCAGGACTTTATCCCCTGCCTTGTTGAGGTTAATTAGATACCTCTCTGTCAGCAGAGAGGCAGCACATTCCAGCTGAATAGTGCAGACTAATACCATCTGGTGTACCAGACATTCCTCCCAGTTTTGTACCGTCTGCAGACTTCCTGAGAGTACGCCTAGTTTTGTCATCCAGGTAATTACCAAAGGTGTTGACTGTATTGGTGGCAGGATAAACTTGTGGGGTGCATTACTAGTGACATTCTTCATTATGAGCTTCATGCCACTCATCATAACTCTCTGGGACTGGCAGCTCCACCAGTTTCCCATCTACCCCAATGCCTGCTTACCTAACCCATACCTTGTCAACTTGTCTAAGGATGTTATAGGAGACTGTCAGAAGCCTTTCTAAGGTAAAGGTAAACAACATCCACTGCTCAAATAATATCCAAAGCAAACTGGTTACCTCACGGAAGATGATATGTTCAGCATAATTTCCTCTGCATAAGTATAGGCTGACTGCTTTTGTGCCCTTTGTTTGGAAATGGTTTCCAAGATAAGTTCTTCTGTCACCTTCCCAGAGGCTAGGGTGAAGCTGACTGGCCTGACCCCAAGTCCACTCCAAGCGTGTTAAATACTTCCTCCTCTATGCAGAGCACAGCTCACACCAAGTGTTTTGATGTAAGAATAGTAAAAACCATCAAGTGTAGTGACTTATGTTTTTCTAGCTGAATGATTCTGCTCTGAGACACAGCACTGTGGATCAGTCTGGTTTGGCAACAGGTAGGCACTCCACCAAAGGCAATTGTGGTTGTTCCTAGCATTTGCTGGTGTATATGAGAAGCAGGAAGATTTCAGCAGTGATAAAAGGTGCCATTCCTGTCTTCATTATGACATGTTCCAGTTCCAAGAGAAAAAAACAATAACAGGTTGTTCTGACACCCTGGCCCTATGCGTTGTTACCCCCAAGTGTGCAGGCTATCCCTGCTGCAGTCAGTGAGGTTTCTTTGTTTCCTCTTTGTTCCTGACTCTTGAATGTTTTATGCAACTGTAATTGGTAAGTTGACATACTTGGAAGAAACTTCCCTTCAAGTAGAGCATTGTGCCTTATAATAATTAATTTCTAGTCCACTGTAGCTGTTCCTCATCTTAAAAAACTTGGAATTTAGTAGGCTTCTGGAAAATTGTGCTCCTTATACAATGAGGGGCCGTTGGGGGTGGGGAGACAATTTTAAAGGCAGCTATTTCATCTGTGCTCACAGTTTTACCACAGCAGCATGCTGCAACATAAAATTTAAGAGGTCAGTAAACAACTTGGCAGTAACTAAGCAATTTAAACAAAAGCTTCTCCTCAGTATTTGATGATTGGAAGGAGAGGAGGAGAATCAGGATTCTATTGTTTAATGTGTTACCACAGTTGCTCCATTTCTACAGAGTTGTGTTTAATAAGAATAGTAACTCTTGCATTAAAATGGAAGACTTTTTCCCAGATTATTGTTGAATTCCTTTTTTGAAGCTGATTGTTGACACATTGCCACTAATGAGTTCTATATCCTCCAACAAATGTTAAAAATTGTGTGTCTGCACTGGGGAATTTATAGCTGAGTTGCTTATGCCCCACTTTTTAACAATTAGCATCAGAAAGATCTATGATCTGCATGCAACTATTGAAGGTACTGATTAATATTATTTTTCTCTTTAAGGCCTTTATGTGCTCTTTTCCTGACCTAAAAATATTTTACAACATCCAGTCAATGATAAAACTTGCTTTCATTAGGGGAACACCACTATATAAAATGATGTGGCTTATTTTATGCAAAAAACCCCTCGTGCATGTTAAATATTAGACACATGACTGTGTTTGTTTGTACTACATGGTCAAGATTTTATTGGATAATGCTCTAATCGTCTAACAGATGGATGGTACATTAACAAAGTACATGAATCTGAATGATCTATTTGCATCTCTTCCTGCAGTGATGAATTTCTAGTTGTTCTTTAACCATATTTGAGTAAAATTTAAAGATCAGTTTCATATTCTGATTATAGTTCGATCAGTTGGATAATTTTTCTATAATAAGTGAATTCATACCAATAATAGATGTGAATTTTGGCATAAAAGACCATATTTGCTTCTGTGATTTGGATAGAAAGACTAGCAAACATCATGGACTAAAGTAAATATCACTGGTTTTGGAAACAAGCATACAAACTGTTCCCAGTGGAACTGAAAATTCAGTGATGTTTGACTCTGACGATTCTGGTCTGACCCTTACCTGCTGTTCACAGTCTTGCAAACACACATCGGTGTGCACATGTAGGAATGTGGGGCAGCATCTGCTAGAGCAAGGCTGCACATGGAGACAGCACCAGGACAGAACCGATGAGGGGCTCAGTCAGGGCAGTCACTGCAGCAGCACCATACCCAGCTAGTGACTATGCACAGCCCTCACAATATCCTACAAGTGCACCAGGCCTGCCTTCATCTTCTCCACCCTGGAAGCACTGCGACACCCTGTGCAGAAGGACCAGCCAGTGATATGGGGCAGGTTCAGAGCCACTGATTTAAATTGGCTTTTTCAGCTCCTGATCTTGAGAGAGCAAATTTGCTGCTCTGTGGCTCAGGAAAGTAATTTGTGCTTTGCTTTACTTCATATGTGCATGCACACACACACATATGTGTGTGAATACACATAGGCATATATACCTTAAATTTCATACCTGCTGTTTTCTCTAATAATTTTTGCTCTATGACTGAAAAAACCAAAATTATGTATTTTTCAGTATGGGAGTTGGTTTTTTTCAAAATACCTTTAATGATGGATCTTGTTGACCCTTAACATGTACCATTTACAGTCTTTGTGCTTCTAGTTTGTACAAAATTATATAAATGTGGGGGATTGATGTGGGTCAACAGCCACCCAGTCACTTCCTCATTCTCCACTCCCGCAGAATGGGGAGCAAATGGAAGGCAAGAAGACTCCTGAATAGGGACAACGGCAGTTTAATAGAGAAAGTGAAAGTTGTGTGTGCAACCATAACGAGAGGAGGAGTGAATCCACTGCTTCCCATTTCTGGGCACACATCCATCCACTTCATGAGAAGCAGAGCATCAGCATGTATAATATCTGCTCGGGAGGAAAATTACCACAACTATAAATGTATGTGTGTCCCCTTCCTCCTCCTTTCTACGTGCTTCTTGTGTTGAGCTCTTTAGGACACACACTGATTTCCTTCATCCTTCTGTGTTTTCTACCTGGGTTCTTGACAGAAGGCAGTCCTAGGAATGGGCTTGGCTTTTCCCAGCAGAGGAGAAATCCATGCTGCTTTTTGAGCTATTTCCTTACATGCATTATGAGATCTCTGTGTTCCCACAGAATATAAGCACTTTGTTTGGGTAGCTGTTTGGATATCTCCTCTAGCAGCCTGAAGGTTTACACTTAAACAGCGCTGAAACCTATGATTTATGAGTTGAAACTGAAAAGAGAAAGTATAATAGTGCCTTTTTCAGGCATCTGTTTCTGAAAAATATGTAGCAGTGGCCTAGGAAGGCAGCTGTCATTTGACAAGGCTTGGGGAGGAACTCTTGGAGATGGAACTTTTCCAACTCAGAGGAAAAGTTTGGGGGAATTGGGGATCCCACCAAAAGATGTTTGAATATCCCTGTCTTGTCCTCACTTATAATTATTTACAAAGCAGTCTTCATGTGTACAAGCAAGATTATTTGAAGGAAGGCTGTACAAAAACCACTTCTTTCCAAGTGTGGTTCAGCTTCCAGTGGGGATGGAAGACAGTGGTGGTTCCTTTCAGCAGCTTGCCACTGCCGCTGCATTGGAAACACTTATCCAGGGAACCAGGAAAGTTTTGTTTCAAGTGAAACACACCAGCGGCAGATAAATGTTGATTCTTTGATGACAATTGTTTCAATGTACTATTCTGTTCATCTTACATTTTCTAGTTACTTTGAACTAGGGAGCACTACAGAGAGTGCCAGGAAGTTTAGCTTTGACATGGTTTGCGAGCTGGGGCTTTCCCCTGAGACCTGTGGAAGAAGCTTACTTCAAGAAGATGAGCCCTTGAAGCAGGATGCAACTCTTCCTGTGCAGCACTCCATCCTGAGTCCTCAGAGGAGTGGAGGGTGCTGCACTGACAATTCTTAATTTCTGTGTGATGATAATGCATTTGCTGCTGTGTGCTTTGGGTACTAATTGCATGACTGTCGGACTCACTTGAACTAGCTAATCAACGTAAATTCAGAACTAATGGTGATTGTGCTTTGAATGGGTCTGATATCTATTTATATATTGTTTCTTCACTTAGGGAGGGTACATCATGTTAAAATAGACCTACAGAATTGCTCAAACCAAGCCCTGAAGGCAGGAGGCCTAGGAGAAGAGAGGATGTGTGAGCATTGAAAGAAGGGTTTTTCCAGGCATGAAAGGAAAGGGTACAGCTCTAAAGGCTGAAGTTAAATCCTTTGAAAGGCAAAAAAGTGTGTAGACTGAAGGGCTGGCTGAGCATGCAGGAGCTGTGGATAAGGCAGCTGTGACCTGCCAAGGCACATGGAGCTGCTTGCAGGGAAAGTGCTTGCTTACCTGGAGGAGAGGTTGCTTAGTGTTCCTTTGTGTTAATTCTAATGCAAGGATGAGGGGATTTTAAGAAAACACAGTTTTGCAACCACTGGTGAACAAATCTATAGAATGCCTTGCTTTGAAAGGCTTTTTTTGGCTTGAGTGTGGAGTGCCATATTGGGTGGCTGTAATGGGATCACTGCAGTTCTGTCCCCACAGCCAACATGCTGGTGGCAGGCCACACCTACTGTGCATGGCAGGAAAACCCTGTAAGGAAACTCAACACTGAGAGAATTACAATAGCTTGTCTTTGTGGCAGCAGGGGCATGTGTTTTGCTGTTGCGAGGCTGTACAGGGATAAAAAAGGTGACAACCTGTTCAAACTATGCAGCTGCATGAACTCTTTTCATGCTGCATCTGATGCCATGCCTTTTTGGTGAAATGACCAAGGTCAGAAGTATTGAAACTCCATGTGGCTTTCACATATCCTGAGTGGCAGGCATGGTGTTTCATGTCCCATTTCCAGGGGTAGGATGTCCTCCCACAGAGGAGACCTTCCTCTTGTTATGCAGATGTCTTTTGGCCAAACAACTCAGGGGAAGTAGATCCGAGTTAAGTATTTCAGAAAAAAAGAAATATCTCATTTTTATACTGATTATACAGAAAATAATCTGAACATCACTTATGTGCAGGCTGTCCATGATTCTACAAAATACTGGTTCTAATGGGAGGTGAGTGTGGTTTTTTAGCGCTGTAAGTTCTCATTTTCTGAATGGAGGTTTCACAGGCATGACACAAAACAATAATCTGGTGCATCAAAACATGATCCATAGTAACTGTGGTAGCTAGATTTATTTTTTAATTTATGTATTTATTTATTTCATGAAAAAATAGTCTCTGTGTGAAAAGAATCAGTTTTCAGCTTGTAATTTCTACTGAAATAGAAGAAACACTGAGAGTTTCCATTGGTGTTCTCTTCTTCTCTGTCCAGCTCTGTGACTTTTCCCTGCCCAAATCAAAAATGGACAGCACATCAGCACATCAAAAGCAAGTGATTATTACCAAGAGCTGCAGATGAATCAGTTTAGCCCAAAGGGATGAATGTTGCTGTAGAATTGCTCCCCTTCACTGTAAGGCAGTGTTATTATTAGCTTTGATTAACTTTGCTTTTTCTCTAATACTCTGACACTTCTTTTCCACCTGTCTGACTGCTGTTGAGAAGAGAGCTGAACATTTCTTTCCTGATCACTGCCATGCTGAATCTGACTACTGACAGTATAAGGCCTTTTGCAGGTCATTAAGATCTTTTATTTCTTTCCCTGACCTCAATTTTTCAAATTTTGTAAGTTATTTGTACATCTGTGTTGGTCCTTGTTAGTACAATCTCTGTTCCAGCATTTCTCATGTATGATAAGAAGAAGAAGAAGAAATTAAGCGAAGTCTAGAACAGTACAATGAGTGGTTTTCTTCATTGGCACAAATCGTATTTTTTCAGTTTTATGATATTCTGTGAGGGGTAGGAGGTCCTTAGGGCCCTTAGAGCCTCACCTCAAATACATCTAAACTTTTCACTGCTCAGAGAGTTTGCTATTAAAGCACATCTGTGTCATTCCGACTGTGGGTGGGATTTCAGGAGAGAGGACTTAACCACTGGAGTGCTTCAGAGAACAAGCAGAGTGCATGAGGTTGAATATTGGTGTGTGAAGAAGAGAGAAACCTTTCAATGCAGACACAATTTCCTGTTTTTCTTCCATGTACAACACAATGAATGTTCTAGCATTCATTGCTATGGCAAAATGGCACTAACCTGTTAATGTAGACTGATTTTTACAGTTATGTACCTTGTACTGTCATTGCTATTTGAAGCTTGTATGTGCCTATGATATACAGAAGAGTTAAAGCCTTTATATAAAGATGAATTTTATGGCTTGCTTTCCTCTTGGTATTGGTCATACTAATTATCCTTCAGTTCCCCAGGGAAATTTGAAAGAACTAAAGGGCATAAGAGGGTTCAGTTTTAATTATGCAAAAACTGTTTCTCATTGAATGATGATCTGATGCTTGAATAATTGTAGATTAGGGAATGAATAGGAGAATATGCCTTACTTTGTTGTATTGCAATGTAACTGGTGGTCTGGGACTGAGGTTTTGTCCAAGTTAAGGAGGATAAGTAGATATGTGGAAGTTGCAGCACTCCAACAGTCACTTGCTGAGGACAGAATAGGAAGTGAACATAGGAAAAATACTGTATCTTTGTAAAGCCATAAACACTAACCTTTACTCTGTTCTGAGCCTTAAAACTTGGTTTAACTACCGACAGGTGAAAATTGGTTTGCTCAGTTTTGCCTCTAACCTGCCTTTGCTTTAGGAGTGATATAGTTCTCCCACTGACTCTCCAAAGCACTCTCTCCCCTTTCCCTCCCCTGTGGCAGAACAGAAAGAAGAATTGGAGGCACAAAAGGTAAAGACCACCATTGTTGAGATAAGAACAATTTACTGGAAACGGCAATGAGAAAAGACAACAAACTGTAACAGCAACAATACTAATGGCAGAGGGTGCAAGAAAGAGGTGAAAATTCACACAGAAACTCTCTCCCAACAACAAACAATACCTAGCCACTCCCTCTGCCACACAAAACCCACCCAGAAGGAAACCTTTTCCCTGGAAGGAATTCCCTTCCTAGTGCCCCAGACAAGCAGGTGAGGTGATAAGGAAAAACCTCTGTCCTAGCTGGGCCTCCCCCTGGCTACTGTAAAAATTAACCCTGTCCTGGCTGGAACCAGGACAGTTGCTTTTAAGTTCCTCTGCAGAAACCCCAGTATCAAGCTTATTGTTCTCAGCATAAAAATCCATTTTCATGGCTGCTTGCTAATGCCTCTGCTCCAGCAAATCTTAGTTTCATTCACTTCTATGAACAAACATTAAATATGCAATTATGGCATTGTGAACTTTGTAGATCTGTGATTTCCATCTTCACTGTTGAACTTCAAGACTTTAATTTTCTGTAATATAATTTTAAAGAAGTGGAATACCCTACTGCCTGCTCTCTCAGTGCTTGGGGGAAAGTGGAAGAGAAGATATATTGCTTATATTTGAATTGATAGATGCAAAGGCAGTTCAGGGGTCTGAATATTTGCTGAATGACTTGTGTGTTACCTCTAAAGTCAGACTGAATGTATCTCAGTTTTGGCTCAGAAAAATTCCAGGACACTCCTATTTGTGGAAATGTGGAGGGAAGGTTTCTTGATTTTTGTTTGTTTGTTTTCACAAATTATATCAGGACTATGAGAACGTTTCCTTCTTCTGAGCTGCATAAGACATTAGCTGAAAAGATGTTTTTCCCCTGAAAAATTTGAATCCATGTCTTTCTTCTGTCTGTTGACTGTGAGGATGTGATGGCTTTCCAGTTCTGCAGCTCTGTCACACAAAATAGAGATATTTATATAGCAAGTAAACAAGTGTTTATGTTGTCTGAAAGACTGAAGATTTTGATTCACACATCTGTTCTAGTGCATGTGTAATAGCAAAATTAGCAACTCTTGTCTTAAGTTTTATGCCACTCTAGATAACTGATGTGCTAGCAGTAAGATTTCTCCTGGGGTGTAATGAGTTTAACTTACCTATGAGTAAGGAAATGCTATACGCAGTAGGATATTGGTCAAAATTGAACATTCAGTGCTTCCTACTTCTGTATTTATGTGGATCCTTTATATTTTTCTAAGTGCTTAAACATGTATATTTAATTTTGGATCTGTTGAAAACTTGCATTTGAGATGAATACAAACATGAAAACATTGTGAGATTTGTGTTTTCATGCTTGCTTTTGTTCAATGGTCAAGCCAAGAATTGTTATCTATGCAGCCTTACATTTGGCTTTCCTTGTGTGAGGGACATTCATGAAATACAGGGGAAATGTGAGAGCCCTCTCACTGCAGTCTTTCACCATCAGCCAGAGTTACAGAACATCTTGCACTGCTGTAGCGCCTCTCTTGTTTGTGTTTTAGTGTGGATCCAGGTAAGGTTAGGATAGCTTATAGGACAAAAGGTGGATTGATGTTACATTGAGCACAAGGGCATGAACTTTACAGCAACAATAATTTCATTACATCTTGAAAAAAGATGCAATTGGACCTACAGTGCACTTGACCTACAGTGACAGGAAAATGACTGCCTAATAAACCTGTAAACATTAATCTTCAATCTACATTGTAGGTTATACTGTTATAAGGAAAACGCCCAGAGTAACTCCTTGTGAATGAGAAGTTACCTTAGTCCTCAATTCCAAAGTGTAACTGTCAAATTGCTGGTAGAATGTTTTGCTGTCATGGCTTGTTGCATGGAATTTGTGAGCTTGCCAAAAAGCCTTTAATAACTTGCTCGGTTTTAGAGCATTCTGCTTCCAAATTGTGCATGCTCAGAGAGAAGGAGATATCAGGATGGGTAAATCCAAGTCATTTCTCAGGCAGAGTCATCCAGAACAAAAGGACCTTTTTGTTTTATTTTTTGGGAAGATGTTGGTAACTCTGAAGCAGTTTGGGCTACTCTTTGTAAGCCTGAAGTATATTTGAAATGGCTTCCATGCATTGGGAGTATATGAAAATAGACTGATAAAAGATGATTCAGCAAAGCTGATGTGAGTATTGGAGCAAAGAACTCCTTAAAGTTCATATTTATGCTCACTGAATGGTATTCTCAATTTCAATTAAGTATCTTTGTCTCATGGAGATGTTACAGAGCTTTCTTCAACCACATCCCTACAGTTTTGTAGTTTGCCACTCAATTGATAAAAGAGTTTCCTAATTATTTGTGGTGGAAGGAGACAGAGCAGGGAAGGACAGTAACACTGGTTGCTGTGGAAAACAAATACAGATAATACAAAACACATGCAAATCATTCTATAAAAATGCACAGTAGAAATGTAAGTGAGATGTGATGTCAGAGAGCTAATATTTGACCCAGTTGTACAGTAGCCATGTGAGCCTGGTTCTGTGGGTTCTGAGTCCAAGCTGGCTATGCCTGGAGCCAGCAGAGATGCCTGTACCTGTAGCCTGGGTAGTCCTGCACCTCAATTCTCTGCCTGTGGCTCGTGGTAAATGTATTTTCTCAAACTTTGCCAGGTCCTTTTGCATTATATTTTTGCCCTCAGCTGAGTGTTCTTAATCCATTCTTAAACCTATAAAACCCTTCCTCTTTGGTAGGAAATTTCCTGTCTTCAAATTGAAATTTGTGCCTTTTCTAAGAATGCCATGACATTGCTTTCTACAGGATGATGATATCCTAAGATTTAAGTTTTGAATAGATATGACTGTATATAAGAACTGCTTGGAGGAAACTGAAGGAATGAACCCATGAACAATGTTTTCAGATTGTGTAGGAAAGTTAGTAAAATAAATTGGAGAGATGCCAGGAAAGTAAATGAAAGCAATAAGAACTGGTTGTTTTCTAAAAATTTCTGAATTCCCCATTTTAGTTGGATGTGAACATACTTGTTAATCAAATTATCATTAATAATATGTAGATCTCTACAGGTGATTTTAGTAGAATAGGGTAAGTCTTCTAAACTCAGGAAAACAAAAGCAATCTTTTAATGATAAACTGAGGCCAAACAAGAATTGGCTGTGAGCATGAGTGTGTCTTTCTGTAGTGTTAAATATTCCATATAGATTCCTGACCAAAGTGAACTGAAATGTGGGATGGAGGGGATGCATCCTTATTCCCCAGCATCTGCTGTCAACTGCTGGATTGTTGCCAAGCATAGGCATCCTCTGACCACTACAGCCACTTTTTACTGCTTTTTTTTTTTCTCATAAGTAAGCTCATAAGTAAGCTGACTTTCACCACAGTTTTGGAGCTGATGGATGGTAGCTTGCATGATGCTCTCAGTGGTCTCTCCCTCACTTCTAGAAGTAATGGCCTTTTCAGAATTATATAAGCTGGGGTAAGATTTTAGCATAAGTAAGACACAAGCTATGTCTCGTGCCTTTGAACTGCAGCGAACATCCATCTGTTGTTTGAATGCCATTTGGAATGCTTAAGCCCTGCCAAATCCTGCTGTCTTTGAAATTCATGGGAGTCCTGCCACTGACTTCAGTAGGGATAGAATTAGATGACAACATTTCTGTTTGCCTTTGTCTCACATAATTTTTATGTGGCTCTAACAAACTTATGTACTTATGATCAGGGCTGGATGAGGGAAGAGGGAATTTGTAAGCAATATGTCTCTCTGGCCTAGTGATGGCCTATTCTAGTTCACTGATTTTAAGAGGTTAAGCTTTGATGTTGTTGTCTTCTCTAATTTCCTTTTAGGAATCATTTACTGATGGTATGTCTTGACAAAGGGAGATTCAATTACATGAACTTGGACATCATACCAATTACTTAGAAATCAATTATTTATAGAATGCTGCTTTCCTGAACGGTGAAGAAATATTTACCCAAGTTAGGAAAGACAGATGAATGACTCTAGACACTCATTGTAGTGAGTGGTATGAAATATTTAATCTTTTGGTAATATGCAGTTCCACACTTGTGGAATTTATTATGTTTTATTTCTGGATCACTTACATACTTGTGATGTGTAGTATGCTTTTAAGCATCTGCTTAAGTATTGCCTGCTCTTAATATTTTCAGGATATGTGATTATACAATATGCTGCCATAGAGAGGATTATACTGTCAGTGTTGTGTCAGGGTAGCATGAAGTCTGATGTATAATTAGAAGGATATATTCAGGAATGTTTTTTAGGTGACTGAATTTATACTGATTATTCTAAAGAAGTGTGCATCAAATTACAGCCTTTGCATCTACGTAAGAAGCATACATACACTTCAAATGCCACAGGCTGGTAGGGCACTGAAAAAACATGAAAGGATGAGCAGAAATGGATGTGGACCAGATCAAGTGCTCAGAACAGATTAGGGAGAGGTGTTTTGTGCAAAGTGATTTTGTGCTTAGTGGCTCCTCATCTTTCTTAGTGCCAGACTGTTCCTGTCACACAGATTAGAGATGGCTGGAGGGAGGATTCAGAGAGCTCTGAAAGGCCTTTGCAGCAGCAAGCACCTGTGAGACACAGCAACATGTCTCTTTGGTACTGGGATAAGCAAGGAGAGGGGGGTTTCACGGAGGATATTTTGCACATGGGAAAAAAATACACCGTTCTGGTATGTGCCAGATTTGTCCATGGCAGGATACATCAAAGCAGCTCTAGAGCTTCAGGAAAACTGGCCCTTTTAGCTGCTGCAGCTCTGGTGCTGGACAGAGAGGATGACAGGGCCTAAATTGCCCAAAATAAAGGCTGCTTCCCTTTCTGCTAAGCAAATAAAAACATGGCTGAAGAAAGTCTCCCTTTTTCCTTTGCTTTTTCTCAACCCATATACACAAATGATAATAAATATGTGGGTTTGCTCCAGAATCTCCAGCTGATGTTTTAAGGGTACCTTGTGATTTTAGGCTTATATCAGAAACATAATAGATTGTGTGAAATAGATGGATCCACATTGTGTGAAACTCTAGCTTATTGTTTAGGGTCCTGCAGAATTTAACATGAAATCTAAATGTACTTCCAAGTTCAATGCTTTGGGGTCTGTACCTCACTGGTGAGATGCAAACCCCTATAACTATAGAGCTTATCCTTGTATTTCTTCTACCAGATGCAAGACAGGAGTTTCAGGTGTTTATCAATGTACAATTTAACCAAGAAGGAAATATATGTCCTGAGGAGGAATTGTAAATGTAGAAACAATAACTATTACAAATTTACAATGGTTTGTTTATACCAGATATGTTGTCAGCATCTTGCTTGACTTTTGTATCACTATGAAGCTGCATAACTTGCTGGAGTTTGATTTGCAAACCTGAAAAGAAGACAATAAAGTAAAGTGGTGTGAAAGAATGCACACAGGACTCGTTATGGTTGCCCTGTGCAGCTACTAAATATTGTATATGAAGTGCTATTTTGAGTATTCTATTAATTATTTAAAGCTAAACATGGTTTCTCTTTATGACATGTGAGATTTGTGAGCAGCAAAGGCTGAAGTGTAGAGAATATTTTTGCCAAAACTATTTATTTTTTGCAGTAATCTGCTAAAGTCAGATGTATTTGAGCAGTGATTTAGGTAAGATTTCTCTTCGACAAAAACCAGTCATTTTAACAGGGATTTTTGAATCACCATTTAGACTGTCTTTGTGGCCTATAACATTATGTCATATCACTGCTCCTAGCTGTTCGTAGATTTTTTTCCAAAGAAAGTTTAATAACTCTATCTATGCAATTGAAATTTTTTAATATTGTGGTTAAAATTAATTTAGCAAAGTAATCTCATTGGTTCTCCTTTATTCCATATAATCATGAAGAATTTCAGGTGTGTTTTATGCTGATAAAGATAATTAAGTAAATAACACTGTTTCTGTTTACTGGAAATGTACACTTGAAAAACTTGAAAAAAACTATTACAAATATATAAACTATTGAAGCACCAACTATGAGACACCTACATGGAAAAAACCTCCTATTTTAAGGCTCTGCTATCTGGGTTTGTTTAGCCTGGACAGGAAAAGGCTGAGACCATCCGGGACCTAAAGGGGGCTACCAAGGAGCTGGAGGGAGATTATTTACAAAGGTACATTGTGTCAGGATGCAGAGGTATGGCTTCATACTGAAAGAAGGTCAGTTTAGATTAGATATACTAAAGAAATTTTTTTACAGAGAGGGTAGTGAGATACTGGAACAGGTGAGCCAGAGAAGTGGTAGATGCCACAAACCAGAAAACATTCAAGGTCAGGCTGGATGAGGCTCTGAGCAACCTGATCCACTTAAACATGTCCCTACTCTTTGCAGAAGAGTTGGACTGCATGGCCTTCAAAGACTCACTCCAACCCAAACTATTCTTTGATTCAATTCAGTCCTAGAAGTCCAGACTTAATCTTTTTTTAGCTTTTTCTGGCAACCTCATTTATTAATGACACCACATCATAGGCTGCATTACTTTGTTGCTTTTTAATTCTGGTAACAACGTTTTCAGAAGAGTACACCAATTAATTTAAAACTGGGGAACTTGCAACACTTCCTTCTTATACGATATATATTCTTTTATATGATACAAGAAATATTTAAAGTTTTCATTCACTTAATCATTTTTCTTTTGCTGGTTTAAGAAATGTGGGGGATTTTCCTTGACAAAAAAAAAAAAAGAAAGGCAGTAGTAGTATACCTAATGATATTTAGAATTCTGTTCAAGGATATTTTCAATTTGATCTAGCGTTCACGTGAATAATTCAGGCTTGGCATACTGCAGTTAAATTCTTGCTTGAGACTTATGGGAAAACATGGCTGTGGTTTTAATATGTTACACTAAAGCTTGTAAAACTCATTCTTTACTGACACAGGCAGTGATAGTTGGATGTAAAATTAAACTGAGAAGCATTATTGCATCCACACATTTCTGTTTCTTCAATGGGGCTTACATTTATGTCCCTATTGCATCATCAATAATGGTTATGGGTAGGTCAGGTCCCACAGTGCTGTGTATAGGATCTGTAACCTTGCTGCAATACAGAAAATGGAAACAGGGATGCTGCACTGAACAGAAGAATATCTGAGGGTCTGTCACTGCTTCTAAGTGGCACTTAACAGCTTGTCAAAGTAGGTGACCAGACACCTGGGATTTTATCTTTCCCTGCCGGCCTTGGTGGCAGGCTCTTTCCTGCAAGGGACACATTGGTCCTTTTGTTACCCCATAAAAAGAGCAACTTATGTTTCTGTTGGATTGGCCTATGTCTACTTTGATTAATTTTCAGAGTGATTGTATCTATGGGTTAGGATCCTCAACTTTAATATCATAATCTCTCAACTTTTGTTGTTGTAACATTGCTTTTGTAGATTAGGAACTTTAGCTGAAAGACTGCAAAGTTTAAGTAAAGCGTGAGATGCTTTTGACCTTTTCTTCATTAATGTCTCCTAAGCTTGAAAGAGCATGTGTGAACTCCACAAGATTCCTGTATATAGAATTTTTGCCATTACAGAAAAATAACTAGTCATGCATATTTATTTATTAGTGTTAAAATATACAGTGGTTGTCTGTTGATCTCTTATTTCTCTGAAAATATTTGAGAACAGTTATGATTTAAAGGATATATTTGTTGTTATATTTTTAAGAGGACCTTTGAAGAAAAAAGATTACTTGGATTATAATTTTTTTTTTTCTTGTAGCTAAAGAAGTCATATGCCTTTTTTTACTAGGCATTGGTGATGCATGCTGCTTCTCAGGGCTGTTGGATGATGGGGTGTTTCCTCTCTAATAGTTTGAGTTTGAGATTTTTTATATTTTTTTATAGAGAAGATGTTGAAATATGTGAATAGATACTCTTGAAAAGCCTCAACATCGTTCCTGTCCCACTTTTGAAGACTTTGGCAAAGACTTATGTTTGCATACTGTTCCTGGGATTCAATGCTACTGTCTTGCACTTGGCTCGTTTCATTCAAAGTATGGAAGTCCTTCTATGAGGAAGGAATTCTGCATTTTTCTATGGTTCATCCAAACATGCTCAGTGATAATGCAGTGGTTTTGATGGTAAGATATGGTGGCTGGGGAACGTTGTTTGCAAGCAAAGGGTTGATGTCAGTTCTGTCAGTGTTTTATTGGAAGATTTTCTGTGCAGGAAGGATGCAAGTCATCTAAAGCTTCCATACACCATAGTAATAGCAGTTGGTTTTCAATATTAAAGTGAGATTTTCTGCAAAAAGTTTGAGTTTGTGTCAAAGTGTATGTATCTGACAGCCTTAAGATTTAATCGTTACTTCATGTAGAAACTATCCCCATTGTGCTTGCAGCACCTGCATAGTCCTGTGGGGGAAAATAAAAAAGAATGTTTTCCATATATTTGTCCTCTGCCTTTTCTACTCTTTTTCTTTTTCTATTTCACTTTCTAGTCTAGCATTTTTCTGCCTTTTTGCCTGTGATATTTCTTTCCCTTCCTTTAATCTGTATCACTTCTTCCACTGGTTGCCTGCCGGCTGCTATTTGCTTTTGAGGATGGGGCATCTGTATGTGAGACAGGTGACTGATATGTGTTCCCATTCTTATATGAATGTCATAGGAGTAAGAAGCAAAGTTTTTATTTGCATTGGCCTTATAAGTGGCCTCTTCAGGGTAAGGAACATGAAAATATTTTGGCATCTTTTGGTTTAGGTTGCACTGTGGAAACTGGTTCCAGTTTGGGTTGGGTACAATTTCTTGCCTACAAAACTCCTTGCAGAAATCCTTTTGCTCAGGACTTACAAATATTCTCACCTTGCCTTCTTCTCTCGCCTTCCCCTTTCCTGGGAGGACTTGGATACAGCAAAAGGTACCCACGCAGGAAGTGATGTTGGCAGAAACCCAAGAGGGATTTCCTTCCTAAAAAGCAGTCAAGCTGTGGATTAAGAGAGATATACAGTGGGGGTAAAGTCTAACACAACTAGCAATCTTTCTGTTACCTCTCATATTAGGAATTCATTAGAGTCTTGCCCCAGAAGCACCAGCTGTGGTGCTGTGTTCCTCACTTTTTGGAACACAGCATGCATCAAATCTTCCTTTGTCTGATTGCACTTGATGTTTCCTTTGTTCTTTACAGATGGCTGGAAAGGGATAATTCCAAATGTGAATGTATTGAGCATATCTTATGCATAACACTAGCTGTGTTTTGTTCTGTCCGTGTGGGTGGTGGCTTTTTGGGTTTTGGAGGCATCCTGTTCTGTTAACCCAGATAATTATGTTGGCTAAGTGCTGTCTTTTATGGAGAATTGTGCCAGGATTTACTAATAGCAGTAGGGTATTCCCTGTTGGATGCTGAGGATACATTAGCTTAGGCCTTGCACAAACACATCTAAAGCATCAGTGATGCTAACAGGAATTTCATCACTGACTTGCCGAGTCCAGGATTTTCTATGTGTCTCTAAAGAGAGATCTGACTTTACCATTGTTCTGTCTTTGTACTTAGCTTTTGCATGACACCTTTTTTATAGAAATCAAAATTTCTATAAAAGCTCTCTGGTTTCCTGTGTCTCAGTTTGTCTGCCTAATCAGGAGGAGGATTTTTAAACAATCCTTCAGTAGGCATAAGAAAGAAGTGTGCTTAACATAACAGCAAGTGTGAAATAAGCAACCTTCTGCTGAAAGTTCACATGCCAAACACAGCTAATCCACCATATGTGTGACCTAAAAAGTACAGACATATGGATATTCTTCCCTCCCCCAGTTTCTCAGCCTTTTCATGGCTGCTGCAATTGTAAGTAGCCCAGTAACACTATATGCTTGATCAATGTCTGGGATCTGTGATGGTATTTTGCAGTAGGGGTTACTGCATTGCATAGCATGCCTCAAAGAGAAATGAAAGGAATACCATAAGCTTTTCAGCTGTGACATGTCACCTCAGCAGTTGTGTGCCTTTTGAAAATACATAACAGTGACAGTTTTTCAGTAGCCCAGGGAGGATGATGTGTAACAGCAAATACTCTGGTTTTGATTCTTCTTTAAGCGGTTTGTACATTCCTGATGAGTCTCCCAT
The DNA here is from genome assembly GCA_013399455.1 of Anthoscopus minutus. Lineage (NCBI taxonomy): Eukaryota > Metazoa > Chordata > Aves > Passeriformes > Paridae > Anthoscopus > Anthoscopus minutus. The sequence continues at coordinate 49,235 of VWYI01043736.1, read as the reverse complement.
AAAAGAGGCACATATCTTTCCTTGCCCTCTGACAGCATCTACTGCAGCCCTTGGAGTTACCTGGCTCCAGCATGGAGAGAATAAGACTCATGGTAGAGGGAAAATAAGATTACATACTTTTAGAAAAGGATCTATTTCTTGGACATAACATAGGGAATATGTAGCTGTCATACACTTGGGATTTGTTTTCTTACCTTCAAAGGCCAGTTACAAAAGATTAAGCTGTGGCCAGGGCTGAAACCTCCAAAGTCATTTGAGGCTTGATCCCGAGCAGACGTCACATAAGTGGCAGACGTTTTACTCCTTCTTAGGTAGGCTGGTAGTCATCATGGGTCCAGTTTTGTGACACTTAACTCATGTCACTTATTGTGTTGCTGTATGCAGTGCTATGTCACCCTTTTGGGTCAAGATTAGAAAAACAGGCGCAGTACATCCCACTTCATAGCCCAAGTGTGAGCACGTGCTTCACAACTCCATTGTAGACAGAACACAGTTTGACCAAAGTGAATATAATCAGTTCATTTGTATGCAGAGTTAAAATTACTGAAGAGTAGCTTCCAGACAGGGATTCATTTAGAGAACTGTGGCAACTGCCTAATTAGCTATAGGTATGGCTTTAATTGCAGTCTGTAGCCAATAAAGAATATATTTGGTCTATAGAAAGAAGCAAAGGAATAGAATATGTGCACGAGGAAGTTTAATGTCTAAAGTACTGTTTGCAAATACAAGCTATTAAAAAAGTGAATCATGCTGGAAAATGGTCCCAAGCCATAAAATATTAATTGATCATTAAGTCCTTGTAAGAGGCACTGATATATACTTTGTATCTAAATGTGTCCCTTTTAAACTTTCATCTGCTTTGTGTACACCAGTGAAGGGGAAAAAGCCACATTTCTTAGGGATGAGAATGTAGCAATGCTTGCATTTTACAACAGATAGGATGTCTATAGACTGACCAATATTTCACCAATAAGATATTTTGTTCTAATGGAATGATTATGTTAATAATATTGTTTTTCAAATCAAGAGAAGATAACCAGAAGAAGAACTGTATCTCTCTTGAGAAAGTGGCAGGTATGGAATATGATATTACTGGTTTTTTGATCAGAGGTTTAGCTAATATTCTAGTATAAGAGAATATGCATACAATACAGATACATAATTTAAGAGAGAACTTGAATCTTTGTCCTTCTTGGGGCTGAGTCTGGAGCAATTTTTATCTTGCAGGCAGAGAGCTGGAATGATTATGATTGCAAGGTCTGGGTTGGGGAAAGTTCTTCAAGAGACGGTAGAACACAGGATAACACATGTGCCGGTACAGGGCAAGAGCATCAATTGATGGAGGGTATCTGAAGGATGTAGCAACAGATAGAGAACTTAATAATTATTTGGCAATGTAATGATGATTCTTCACAGAATCTTAGAATGATTCAGGTTAAAAAAGACCTTAAATATCACCTAGCTGCAACCTGCCTTGGGCAGAGAGACTTTTCACTCAACCAGGTTGCTCAGAACTCCACCCATCCTGCCCTCAAACACTTCAAGAGATGGGACATCCACAGCTTCTGAGAGCAACCTGTTCCTGTGCTTCACCACCCTCATAGTGCAGGATTTCATCCTAATATCTAATCTGAAAATGTGCTTTCAGGTTGAAGACATTACCCTTTATCCTATCATTACATGCCCTTGTCAAATGTTGCTCTCCAGCTTTCCTTCACTTTAGGTGCTGGAAGGCTGCTATAAGGTCTTCCTGAAGCCTTTTCTTTTCTAGGCTGAGCAGTCCAAATTCTCTCAGCACAGCTTTAAAGGAGAGATGCTCCAGCCCTCTGATAAATTTCTTGGCCCTTTTCTGGATTTGCTCCAACAGGGCCAAGTCCTTATGTTGCGAGCCTCAGAGCTGGATGCTATCCTACAGGTGGGTCTCACTGGAGCAGAATCGCCTCCCTTTACTTGCTGGCCATGCTGCTTTTGCTGCAGCCCGGGATAAACTTGACTTTCTGGGTTGTGAGAACACATTGCCAGGTCATGCTGAGCCTCTCATCAACACCCAAGTCCTTCTCCCCAGGGCTGCTCTTAATCTGTTCTCTACTCAGGCTGTATTTGTGTTTGGATTGCCCAGACCCATGTCTGGGGCCTTACTCTTGGCCTTATATAACTTCATGATGTTCAGTGAATTCCACCTCCCAGGGTCCTTCTGGATGGCATCCCTTCCCTCCAGTGTGCCAACTGCACCACACAGCTTGGTGTGTCATAAGCAAACTTGCTGAGGAAGCACTCAGTCCCACTGTCGATGTTGCCAACAGTGAGGCTGAACAGTGATAGACCCAATATCAACCCCTGAGAAACACTTCCTTTTGCTGGTCTCTAACACTTCACATGAAAAAAAAAACCAAGTTTGTTGTTTCAGTTGTTTCCAACTGAAAATGTCGCTATTATCCTGTTTAAGCATCCAGGGAGGACAAGCTAGGTAGATGCAAAAGGAAGGAGTCAATTAGCCAATGCACATGGCTGCGGGTCTGTAATATCCAATATATGCCTATGTGAGGAAAAGGAGCAGAGTACACACAGAAATCTGCTAGATTTTCCTATTGCTTGTTGCTTTGTGTCTATACTTGACAACAGTCTTCTGGGAAAACTGGAGTTTGATAACAAACAGTCTGCTGTGAAAACATGCACAAAAGAGGATGATGACATCTGCATTACTTAAATATTTAATATGCTAAAGCAGCACTAAAATACTACCCAACAGTATGATATATACTGTATTCCTGTACATTTTTCAAAACTGAAATCTGATGGCCATATGTTAAAATAAAGGAACATGGCTTTCCCTGGAAGGTAATATTTTTTTACTTCTAACAACAGATGTATGTAGTGCTCTCTGCCAGAGACAGGAAAATGTCACAGTTAGAAAAGGGGTTGGAACTAGGATTTATTTGCCTGCTCAGAGAACTAGATTTCTCTGTAAACTTTTTAATTTGTGATTTCTAGCATTTATGAATACAGACTAATATTTTCTGATACATTTTACTTCTAGTGGGACTTTTTGGTAGTGTGGATCCTTCCATTGAAGAGAAAACCTTGATGAACCGTTCTGATGTAAATAAAATCCATAAGCCAAAACTAATGCCTTAATTTTCTAAAACTCAGTGTACCCACTCTTTCAAAATAGTCTCTGGGGCTTGGGGAAGGGAGAGGAGGAATATATACTTTCATCTTCTAAATTTACAATGTTTTAAATATTTCCTTTTGTCAGTTTGAGGTTTGTTCAGTTTTTCTCTCCCGGAATGTTTTTGTCATTGCTTGTACCATGTTAGAAAATGGAATGTCTGTAAGGATTGTTTTCTTCTTTAAGCAGGGCATGCCTGTGTATTATATTTAACATGTTGCATGGTATACATCTGCCAGTATCAAAAATGGTGCAGGGAATGGCGACACCAGCACTTTTACTTTTTTTTTCCTTTTTGAACCAAGTGTACCCATGGTACTCCTCTGTAGGTCTCACTAGTCTTCCATGGATAAATCAGCTCCTGTCTGTGGTCTCAACTACTCTGGTTCCACAATGCATTACAAATTAAAACTTCTAAAACACATGGATCCCTTTATTTCTTTGGCTTGTTTATACTGATAATCGTAGGCAGTCCCTTTCATCACTACATTCATATCAGTCCCCATCCAGTCCTCTGCAATCACAGAGAATTCTGCACTGCTGTAAAGCCCACATTATCTATTCCATGTGGGCAATACTTAAAAAGCCACAAAGCATCTATTTTGTCACAAATTTATTCTACAGTAAAGGTGAAACCCAACAGCTTCTACTCTCTCACTCGACAGCAGTCATTGTCCAGAGATGCTGTGAGGAATTGAGTGAATTATTCCCACTCAGTCCTGCTATAACACAAGACTTGGTTATAGTAAATCTGCTTGCTTTTGGACCCCATACACACTTTGTATTCACACACTGTGTTGTGTGGAGCCTGTTTAGAGCTCCTGTCAAGTCCTGAAGGAAACAGGGGAGGGTCCTGAGGACATGCATGCAAAAATTGAAGGTGAGATGGTTGAGAACTTTGTTATTGTCTAGTACTTTGTGTTGGAAGGATTGGTAGGACTTTGCTTTCCTTGGAATTAGAAAGCAGCCTGTAACTCCCTTCCATGGTCAAGTAGGAATGTTTCTAACTGGTCCAGCAGCTGGAAGGACTGATGTCTTGGGGTCAGAAATTTGGTGAAAGACAGCAGGGAAATTGTAAGGCTGAATAGAGAGAATTGGACCCTTTCTCCACGGACTTTCTACTGTGTGAGAATTACTGATGTTCTGCTATTCTTATTGAGAGCAGATTGTTTTAGAGCATGACTGAAACTGTCGTCCATTTAGTGGGACACAGAGAAAGAAGGATGATTTCTGCCATGAAATGCTGACAATTACAGGCAGGAAAATCAACACAGATCAGATTTGCAAATTTTAATGCATCTACCCATAATTTAACTATTACTTCACTAAATTCTTCACTTGATAAAAGTGATTTATTCTCAGGGATAAAAAATTGAAATAACATTTTGAAATGGAATTTCCTCCTAGTTTGGACCCAGTTAAATAAAGCATTATGGTTTGATTTTTGCCCTTTATGTCTTTTTTAAGCTGAATGCTTACTTGTTCATCATAAATTTGGGGTTTAGGGGTTTTTGTTTGGTTGGTTTTGGGTTTTGGTTGGGGACGGGGATTTTAAAATTGTAAAACCTTTCATACTTTATTTTTTGCTTAAAACACATACACAAAACAAAACAAAGAAAAAATCCCTTACGTGAAGAAATTAGCTATAAGGAGCTAGCTAGCTAATTGTATTCTAGCTCCATAACTTTGCTTCTGAGACCCCAGTTAGACACAAAGAACATCTTTTGCTAATCAGAGAGAGATCCTAATGAAGGACTAAGGAAATTACCCGGGTAGTTTGTGTACTGGCATCACAGCTACCATCTAAAATAGTGCCTCAACATGTTTAATTGATGCATCTGTTACCTCTCAGACAAGTAACATTAGCTGTAGGTCAAGTAAGCTTATCTACCTTGATAAAATTCTTATTCTCTGTTGAAGGGGAATACTTTTCTGCTCTCTACTCTATGTTTAGGCTATTGTTCTGAAACGTGAAGGTGCACAGAAGTCCCTGGTGCAAATTAATCTTCTGTGGTCTTCTTTCAAATGAAACTAACTCCCTTGCTTGTCTCTTCTGTGCACCTGTCAAGCCATTCGGAGACTTATTGATCCTTGCCACAACAGAACAGTGACACTTGAGCAACAACAAACTGCTTTTGAGTGTTTTCTGATGTATTGCTGGCATTAATGCTATTCAAGTTCGCACTTGGGCCACATATGTTGTTTTATTTCACTTGCTGTTGCTCTGTTCTTTGTTTATTGTCTTCAGATATGGATATGCTTGCAATCTAATTTACACAGCGACCTAGAAATAGAGCTATGTTTTTTGAACTAGGCTGGTGTGTACTACCATTGTTTTTACAAGCAGAGCAGCAAATAAGCTCTAGCATTGCAGTTTGTTCCAGTGCTGAAAAAGGAAAGGAAGTATTGCTGGAATCTATGTTATACATGAAGCCAAGACTACTAAAGTGTATGGGTTGCTGAAATCCTCTAATGTGACTGGGCACATGGAGGCAGGGCAAGTATGGATGTATATGCTTTGTATTTTTGGAAGATACAGATAATGGAAGCCACATAACTGAGCTGATTTCAGACAGAAATAAATTGAAAGGAAGATTTGTAACAAGTGAGACCTATGAGCAACTTGGGGCAATGTAGAGAAGCAGAACACTGAAGAGCTTGTTTCACACTCTCTGTTCAGATATTATTTTATTGAACTGTGCTGAAAGATGCATGAAAGATTCAAGAAGGATTTTTGGTAAAGGGTAGGGTATGTACGGTAATAGCAGAATGCATACGACAGTGGGAACAGTGGGATGGTTGTCATACTTGATTTTTTGTGTCAATCTTTTCCAGAAAAAGAAGCTGAATAATATGTCAAACTACAGGGGAAAAATAAAAAAGAATAAAAATGCAGTGCATAGAAATAGGACACAACTTGAAAACATTTCAGTTGGAGACAGACGAATTTTATTCTGATATGTCTAATATACCGAAGCTTTGATGGAGAACCCTGTAGATTCTCTAGAATTTCAATCCAAAATTTCATGGGGTTTAGGTGTGATTGTTTGCTCAATGGCATTTGGGGGGATCTTGAGGTCACAAGTAGCTAGGTGTAGATAGTGCCAATTCTCAGAGACTTATGTGAGAGACTTGAAACTTTTTTTAGAAAAGAAAGCATTGATAAAATCCTATTTGAAAAGCCATTTGCAAGAAATATATCTCAGGATAGCAGTCACAAACGTCAGGTGTTTGATGCAGCTACTTTTGCACAGCATGTGGCAAATGTACTGAGTAATACTTTTAATAACTAATCTACTGTCCCTCCAGATGTACAAGAAATGTCTGTTTTGTTTTATGCCCAGGGCTGGGAATACTCTGAGATATCATTTGGCAAAGAGGAAATAGGTGAGAGTCGCAGCATCTCCTCCAAAGACTACTCAGAAATGCTGCCTGCTGTCTCCCTCTCCACAAATGGTAGCCCCTATAAATAGCATCAGTTTGACAACAGCTTTTTTCCTGGGAAATGCTTGTGGAAGGAAGAGGTAAGGAAGGGAAAGAGGATGCAAGCTCTGCTGTGTGACATCTCAGCACAGGTTAGAGGGTTTATTGAAGACTTTTCCTGAGGCCAAGGTGAGGCATGTGTTACAGGAGAGAAGAGCACTAGGCATTTTAAAAGGGAACAGAAAATGATGGAGACAAAGAAAGAGTCTTTGAAGGGTTCTGAAGATGGTATACTGAAAAAAAAAAGAAAAGTATGTTCTATCCCTTCTATTTTTTTTGTTTGTTTTACATTTGTGTGTCTTTATCAACATATGACAAAAAGAGGAACACCATGGATATATACAGCTGCTGCCTGGGTTGTGACAAAGATGATTGCTTAATCTTCTAATGTAGTTGTAATACATATTTAATACAGTTATTTCCCTTTCCATTATGCTGAGAATCTTGTAAAAGTGAAAATACTAAGGAATTTCTTGTGTCAAAGGAAAATTTCAGGTTTGCATTTTTCAGTCTATGGCAGTTGAGTGTGTATCCTGTACTGGTGTGTGACAGACTGTCAGAGAATGAGTACTTTGTTAAGTACTAGTTAATTTATTGTGACATTCATCTCTTTGCAGTGATTAGGTTTTTGACAGATGTTTTTCCCCTTTTCAATTAACACCTGTGCAAGGAAAAACCTCATCTAGGCAGGTTATTTATTTGAGCTACCTTGGACCCAGTTTTCACCCATGGATGCAAGAATACAACAGTACACTGAAACTGAGTTCTGCCTCTGAGTCAAGGAAGCAAATATCCTTCTCTCTAATATGCTCCTCTCTCAAATATCCTCCTCTGCTGCTTGCTTCAATCTTTTCTACTGCTTCCTTTACCAAAGGCTCTGACCCTGACAGCACTCTCCTGAGCAGCATTGCCCACAAAATGATGCAGTGTTCCTACAATGTTGTCTGCTGGAGTATTCTATTCCTGCTTCAAAACTAAAGCGTCTTTGATACTGCCTTTATTAACTTTAAAAATAAAGGGTTATTCAGATATGTTTTCTGCAAATATATTTCCATACACTTCTATGATTTAAAGATAGAAATAACAGCTTTTGAAGTAGCCCTTCTGCGGAATATTCAAATCTAAAATCTCTATTAATGTGTGATCACTTGATTTATTTGAGCAAATTAAGTAAACTATTTCAGTCTTGGACCAAAGACCCAGGAGCACTGGAGTTTATGGAAGCCCATAAACATTTCTTATCTTGGTAAATGATGTTGTTCAAGCTAACAGACATTTGGATTGAAATATATATGAGCAGAAAAAATGGCTGAGAGATCAGAAAGATTTGAATGTGCTGAAAGACAGTTTGGTAAGAGAAGAAGACTGGCCTGGCTGAGTGGGAAGCTTTCACAGGAATTAAAGGGGAAAAAAAACAGTGTATCGTCTTTGGAAAAAGGCACAGGCAGCCCAGGGAGTGTACAAATATGTCATTAGATCATGTAGAAAGAAAATTAGAAAGATGAATGCCCAGTTAGAACTTAATCTGGCCACAATTACAAAAGACAATTTAAAAAACGGGTATATAATTACATTAATAACAAAAGGAGAGCCAAGGAAAACCCCCATTTTTTACTGGATTTGGAGCAGGAGAATATAGTCACCAAATATGAGGAGAAGGCTGAGGTACTTAACACTTTCTTTGCCTCAGTCCTCAGCAGTAAAACCTGTTATCCTCAGGACCACTGGCCTCCTGAGCTGGTGGACAGGGACAGGAAGAGGAAAGGACCCCCTGTAATCCAGGAGGGAGTAATTAGTCACCTGCTGAGCCACTCAGGTGCTCACAAGCCCACAGGACCAGATGGGATCCATCCCAGGATGATGAGGGTGCTGGTGGAAGGACTCTCCAAGCTGCTCTCCATCATTTGCCATCAGTCCTGGCTCACTGGAGATGTCCCAGGTGACTGGAGGTTGGCCAGTGTGACACCCATCCCGAAGGGCCAGAAGAAGGATCCAGGGAGCTCCAGGCCTGTCAGCCTGACCTTGGTTCCCAGCAAAGTTATGGAAAAGGTGTGATCACACAGCACCTGCAGGGCCACCAAGGAATGACATCCAGGCCGCCCAAGTTCAGGAAATGCAGGTCCTGCCTGACCAGCCTGATCTCCTTTTATAACCAGGTGACCCACTGGTGGGTGGAGGACAGGCTGTGCATGTTCAGCAGAGCCTTTGACACCATCTCCTACAGTGCCCCAGGAAAAGCAGGCAGCCCATGGCTTGGACAGGTGGGACCTTTGCTGGGTTAGGAACTGGCTGGATGGCCAAAGGTGGGGAATGATTCTGCCTCCAGTAGGAGCCAGTCATTGGTGGTGTCCCCCAGGAAACAGTGTTGAATGCAGTCCTGCTTAATATCTTTATTGATGGTATAGATGAGGGGATCCAGAGCACCCTCAGTAAATTTGCTGATGTCAAGATGGGTGCAAGTGTCAATCTTCTGGAATGTAGGAAAACTCTCTGGGAATCTGGACAGGCTGGATTGACAGAACAAAATCAATGATATGAGATTCAACAAGACCAAGTCCTCGATCCTGCACTTAAACAACAACAACCCCATACAGTGCTTTGGGCTGGGGACAGAATGTGGAAAGCTGCTCAGCAGAAAAGGACCTGGGGATGCTGGTTGCACAGCGGCTGAACACGAGCCAGCATATGCCCAGGTGACCAAGAAGGCCAGAGGCATCCTGGCCTATATCAGCAACAGTGAGGCCAGGAGGACCAGGGAAGTGATTGTCCTACCTCCTTGGCATGGATGAGGCCACACCATGTCCTGGGCATAGTTCTGGACTCCTCAGTTCAGGAATGATGAGGTCATGTCACACCTGCTAGAGCAAGAACAGAGAAGGGCAACAAAGCTGATAAAGTATCCAGAGGGTAAGTCCTATGAGGAGCAGCTGACAGAGCTAAAGCTGTTTAGCCTGGAGAAAAGAAAACAGGGGGAACCTTATCACTCTCTACAACCACCTGGAAGGAGGTTGTAGCGAGGTAAGAGGATCAGCCTCTTCTCCTACATAACAAGTGACAGGAGGGAGAGGAAATAGCCTCAAGTGTGCCAGGAGAGGTTCAGGATGGATATTAGGAGGGGTTTCTTCAAAGAAAGGGTGATTAAACTCTGGAATGGGCTGCCCAGGGAGGTGATGGAGTCACTATCCCTGGAGGTGTTTAAGGAAAGATTGGATATGCTATGGTTTAGTTGACACAATGATGTTTGGTCAAAGGTTGGACTTGATTATCTCAGAAGTCTTTTCCAACCTAATTGATTTGGTGAATCTGTGAATTAAAATGGGAGACTTGTTTAAATTGAGTTTTCCAGTTAAAAGTCTTATGTCACCATGTTGGTAATGAAGTGGGAGAGAGAAAATATTAATATGCAGGATTGTAATGCATGTGAGGTGAACATTGATTTGGCAGTAGCTATCTTCTAAATTCCATCTGTCCTGGTGAGGCTGCATCCATCAGGACATACTCACAAGGACAAGCCATTGCAGCTGCGGCCTGCCTGGGCCAGAGGGGAGCTTGTGTCTGCTTTTGATGTCCTGCTGCTGATGGGCAGCCAGCACAGGATGGTCCTCCACCACTCTCAGGAGTGTAGGGGTCACATCATGGATGGTGGAGGCCCTGCCTGGAGATATGAAACAGAAAGAGTTGTCCTGAAGGAGCAGGGAGATGAGGCTCTCTGTTTCCCTCAGCCTGAATAAAGAATCCCCTTTATACTCCTTAAAATTCAAATACTATTTTCACTCTGCTAGGAAGGATCCTGCAGGCACCAAGCACAGGGAAGGTGCTTAACAAGTAATAAAGAACAGCAATAACAACTGATTAGGTCTGGGCAGGTAAGAAGAAGGGGAATACTTTGTGAGTATTTAAAATCTTAAAATGTATTGCAAGCAGGTCCCTCCATGCTCTGTTTTTAATTACCTAGACAACAGAAGCTGTGCAATCACCTTCAATCACAGGCTTCTATTTAATAAGCTTATTGTAATGTATTGCAATTAACAGTCTCCTAACAGTTTGTGCAAATTTTCAGCTTTTTCTCCCAGAGCAGCATTGTAAATCAAACTAAAAAATCCATTGGTAAATCTACTTTTCCCCTGTTAAAGTAAGTGGATAAAAATACCTGCTGGCACAGATGAAAGTGGCACCCTCTTGGTAACAGGATGGGATTACCAGGTATTGCTGGACAGCTGCAGCTGTGCCCCCAGTGCGGGTGGGTCCCACAATGGATTTTGTCTCTCACTAGCAGAGATCTCACAAATCCACAAGAAACATTTGCACATCCACACTACTTAAAATATTTTCAATGTCAGGAGCAGAATCCTATATGTCTCCCATCTGTAGCTAAATCTGGCAAAATTCCTTCTCCGTTGTACCAGCTCTATTCAGAGCAACAGTCTCTTTGAATTGGAAGTTGATACAACTGACATCAGAAAAATGAGACCAAACTTCATCCTGAAAAAAGTTCTCTCTAAGTTTAGTTTGCCTGTGTACGGATTTGGCTGAATTTGTTTCTTAGGTGTATCTGCAACATCCAGATGTATGTGTATGCACGGGTGAGATTCTGCGGGCAGGCAGCTCTGGTGTGCGAGTGCTGTTAACAGTCACAAAAATAAAGTAATGAGGGGGAACACTTGAGAACGATTCTGCAAGGATGATACTGCCCAGGAAGGAATTCTTTACCGGCAGGATAGTACTGCTTAGGATATTATTCCTTGGCTATTTATGATCATACTTTCTGATACTTTTCTATTCCAGGTTAGACAGTGAACTATAATGCTGAAATAAAAGAAACAGAGCAGTTTTTTGACAAAAGCAACCCCAACAATGAGCATTAAATTCTGAGAGATGTTTCTCTTTTCCTCATAAATTGGTTAGACTATTTACAGGTTTTGCAAAATATTTATGGAGGTGAAATATTTGCAACAGAGCTATCAATTATCAGATGAGACATTTCACCGTTTAAAAGATGTTTATCTGTGGTATCTGAAGATACCATGCTGTGTAGAGTTGGACAATATGCCCTGTGTGATGTTTGTATCTGTAAGACTCTTCAAGGTTGACCAGAGGAAGAAAGGAAACTCTAAAAAGATAGAGCACAGGCAAATAGAAGCAGTTCTTTCAATTGCCTATTTCCTCTTTTTGTAGTTTTTTCTAAGCAGAGCCAGCTCTCACAACAGGTGGACACATAGCAACCCCTTCTTGACACCCACTGAAAAAAAAAAATCCTATCTCAGGAAAAATTTTGAAGCTTCAAAATTAAAAGATTTTCTTGTTTCTAAAATCTGTCTTCATCTCCAAGTAACCATGCTTTCAAAATGAACTTGGTTGATAGAGGGTTTTTAGGTTTGCTTGTAAGTTGTTAGCCTCTCCACTGTGTAAGCCCTCAGTCAGGTTTGTTTAAACAGTTCCTTTTCTGCTACAGAGATTGACAGGAGGTGCTTTAAGTTTTTAGAAGGAACAGACTCTACTCCATTTAAGTGTAGTTTTAATCCCATTCCCTTTCTTCTTCCTTTTTTTTGCTTTTAGTAACAGTCTTTCTTTCTGCATTTGTGCATTGGTGAGAATCAGACAGAGAATAGCTTTTCAAGACCTCTAGGGAGTGGTGCAAGTGCAGCCTGAATGTGGGATGCTCAGAGAGACTTTGAGCCAGGTCCTGCTCCCTGTTTGGAAATATTACAGCAAGCAGCATTTTGGTGCAAGCAGCCATGGCATGTGCAAGGCTGTTGTTTAATCTGAACTACAAGATCATCTTTCTGTAAAGCTGATTTTTTACACATCTAAGAAATATTTTGATTTTTCTGTGTTATGGGACACCCAGTGCCTCATTATCGAGTTCTCAGCCAGTAGCAGTGATGCTGTGTTGCTCTCTGCTGTCACTTGGATTAATGGACTTTAGGGGCTCAGCTGCATTCCACTTCCTCTAATGTATATTCCTATCACAAATGTCATCTCAAGTTTGAAGCATAAGTCAGGAACATTTTTAACTGCACAGATGAAGGGGTATGAGAACAAGGCAAAGTGCTGGTAGAGCTACAAGACTTACTGAACTGTTATCTTAAAGTTCAGAAAATGCTACTGGCTGTCTATTGAAACCAAGCCCCCAAGTGAGAGAGAAAAATAAGTATTGTACAGATTAATTTTCAGTTTTCATCCAAACTAGATCTGTTTTGCTATAATGCTGCCTATTATTTCTTTATTCTTAAATCAAGAAATGTATTTTCTGCCAAATTAAAGGCAGAAAATAAGCTAATTGTGGTAACTACAACAAATGTCTACTACATGTAACCATGAAGGAACTCTGTATTCAGATTTCCCTGAAGTGAGAAAAAAAAATATTTCCAAATATTAGGGGTTTGCTTTTCTTAGTTTTGTGTTATAATTAAACTTCTGGGAGAAAATCAAAACATAAGAAATAACACTTGGGGAACAATATTCAGATAAAAGATTGCCAGAAATAGTAACATTCAAAACAACAAACTCCAACCAGAAAAGTATCTTCTGTAAGTTAGTATTGTGTGGCCCATGTATTTTTGACATTTTTTTCCAGGCTTGTATCATGTTGTGTGATCACTGAGCTTTTTCCCTGTGCCCTTTATCACACATATGGCTTGAAGAAAATCTAGATGATAATTTCCTTTTTCTTGTTTTGCTTCATGAGACTGGTTTAATATTTTGATTGCAATATGTCTGCTCCCCAACAGAATCCCCAGAGGAGTTTACACAACTTCATTAAGTGATATTTGTTTAGAGACTTCAAGGAAAACTTTAATTAAGGGAGGTTATCAAAGCTTAGAAGGTATCACTCCATAAGCATCTATGCAGATGTAACAACTACAGTCAGCCTTCATATCTGCACAATAAAACTCTTCCTCAATCCCTTTTTTCTTTCCTTTTTTAATTTTTTGGGGGGGCAAGGGTTTGTGGTTTTGGGGTTTTGGGGGTTTTTTTGAGAGCGGAAAAGGCAAATATCTTTATTTTTATAGGTGTATAAAATTAGGCATGATTCAAACACCTTGTAGACTTAGGAAGGAGAGGGATGACTTACTACTTCCTTATCCTAGGCCATTGGTTAAACCTATTTCCATTGCAAGTTTTGGGGGTTTTGCAGTAGAGTTACAGTACATTTTGCCTTTTCTCTTATATATATATTTACTCTCTAATTATTTATAGAGAGAAGCCATACATAAGATGATACAACTTCTATGAGAGACAAGAAACTGGCAAAAAGAAAACATCTATCAGGGAGTCATAAGAATTCTGAGATTTCAATGACAAATCTTTGAAGTTCTTTAATCTTCCAGTTTCCTACTTAGCTGAGAAATAACGATCTTGAACTACAGACTGTATGTCTGTATTCAAGAACAGTAACAACTGATATGTGCTAAAATTGGTGTCCTAAGATGGAGAGGAAAACTTTCACAACTCTTGTATGCTGGGGTTGGAAGTATGGGATTTGATTACTGTCAATATTTAACAGATGACTGTTCAATTTATGTATATGCAAAGTCCCTGGGATCCTGATGTTGATGCCCATAAATATGGAATGCTTTGCTGCTTAACAGAAAAATAAAATCTGGCATTAAGTAGGTTTTTAGGACATCTCTCTTGATACATGACAGATATTTGAATTTCTGAAAAATGCCGAAATAATTTTGATTGTGCATTCTTGCTGAAACCAAATAAATGGACAAAGATGTTTTTCAGAGTCCTAGCTGGGAAGTGTATGGAAATGTGTGTAGTGCCACTGGGTTTATTTTTGCAGCGCAGAAATGTCCTTGAAGCCAAGTGAAGGAAATATGTCTACACTAACTCCTTCCATATTGTTCTTCAAAAGCTTATTTGCAGCAGAAAAGATAATAATATTGAGAATGCCTGGAGCAGTGATGGTTGCATGGCCTGTGGGATGTCATGGTTCTTTATAGGTAACACTGCTTCAAAGATCTTGCTTAGGTAACACTAAGTGAAATGGTGCTTTGATACTGGAATCACTTTGGAAATTGCTTTTAAGTTATACCTCAGAGTAGCTGCACAAAGAGATGGTACTTGAGAACAAGATCTGTATCATCAGGAAAAGGCAAAGACAGGCATCTGAAAGGTGAGGAAATTTCATGTTGGGAATGCAGCATGATCTCTCAATAGTGAGGGTAGACTGCAAGTAGAACGCAGAAGTGTGTGGGTAACTCAGCACTTCTAGATTCTTGGCACTTCTTTAGGTCAATGTCAGATGGTTTTGGGAAAGATACTTTTGGTTCCATCATATCTTTTTATTCAAAAGGAACTCTTGTTAAGAATATTAAGGTTGAACAGAAGAATTAGGAAATAGCATTCTCAGATATTATATTAAGAAAGGGTGACTAGATAATTTCAGTGATACAATGAATTTTTAGTTTCATCAAAAGTTATTGTAAGGGGCTTTTTGTTTTTCTTTACATTTTAATGGTAGTTTTCCATACTATATTGTAGTGTGTTCATTAATTTATTTCATGCTTGAGGGTTGGAGGCACATTTTTTTTGCACAATGCCATTGGTCCTGTTAACACCTTCACCTATTCGATCCCAGGCTACTGTCACATGAATGCTTTAACAGAGATTTTAGGTTTTCACTCAGCCCTAAAGTTGCCGTTTCTTCTGCGACCAACACCAGAAGCCAAATGTTTTCAACACAGAACAGAGGCAAATGTCAATGAGTTTTTTGTACTTCTGTCACAGCTCGAAATAGAACACCATTCATGAAGAAAAGCTTTTCTTTATTATTCTTTCTCAGGCAAAGGTATTCAATCCAGATACTGAAAATTGCTATTATTTTATATACAATTAGAGATAGCAGATGTTTTAATTTCACGGCGTTTTTTCAAGGTTCAGCTTTTGAACAAAGGGCACAAACTAAAGGTAGTGCAGTAGGCAGAAAGGCTAAAAGTCCTTCTCTCTTAATTATAACAAATATCCTCTTACTTTTCTGTCCTTTTGGGAAAGGAGATGGACTAAATCTGCTCTCTTGGCTAAAGGTAGGATCTTCTGTTTCTGAGAGTCATGGGTTTCCTTCCCTTATTCAACTCTCCTCTTCAGAATTCAGATGACAAGAACTGGTCAGGGTAATATAGTTTCTGTAAACTTGTTTAATGTCTCTAAAGTCTTGCATGTGCTCTTAATATATCTACTTGACCACAATCTGAAAGGGATAAAAATTATTGTTGATGCTTTGTGGGCACTCATGCAGTCTAACAGATTCTTTACGTGTAGTATCAAATACCTAACTATTTAAAAAAATTAAATAAATCATCAAAAGGAAACAAAGCACGCTTTTATGCACATGAAATAATGCTAGAATTCATGTCAAAATTTATACTGAAAATACGCATTATAGCACCAAGTAAACCTCATTTCAGTTTTACAATGGCCAGAAATTTGTTCTACAATCTATTTTCAGTCAAATGTGACAAAAGAACACTGGAAACACAGGAGGTGCAAACCCTAACATACATTTTCAGGAATTAGCCAAATATGCCGGGTGACTGCAAAAAAAAATTGAAATTTCATATATAAACCAAGTATTGAATCTGAGTTTCCTAAAGGTATGAATCTTGAATGCTACTGAAAATCCTTTACTGTCATCATGTAATGAGGTCTCAACAGATTTGAGGGTTTTATTACACTTGAGATATCATCCTGTATGAAATTAATTGTAGATAATGATGAAAGACAAGGGTTTGAGTTTTTAGGTGTACCAGAGCAGGCTGGCTCACATCTTGGCTTGCTATAATAAATCCTGATTACATTTTGGGGAAGGAAGATGCAGGTGCTCATAGGAAAGCTGAGAGAAGCAGTTACAGATAAAGAGATCAATTTGCAGCACTGGATCAGAGATCCCAGTGACTAAAGATCACTCTGGTGATGAGGGATTTCTGTCACAGCTTTTACTGAACATTGACCTGATTGCATACACAGGCTTGCACAAGATCATTTAGCTGAAAGAGCATTTTTTTCCTGGCTATGAACTGGGAAGGGGAAGCTTCAGATACTAAAGTTTTAGAAAAGAGAGAAGGAAATGTAAAATGAATGTGTGTTTTTGTGGGTGAATTGAAATATCTGAGAGCAATAAAAGTAACCTATGTCTTTATTTTATTATCTATTAAAAGAAAATAGGGAGATTTTTTGTTTTATTGCCTGATAATTGGGTCATGTTTTATGGAAGATGTGAACCTCTTCAAAAGTCACATTCTCATTTAAGCTAGTGGAATTTGGAGTGGGGAAAAGAGTCATCTTTGAAGTAGAAGTCCTCTTTGTGTTCACAGGGGTTTTATTTTGGTTCTGGGGGTCTTTTTATCTCTTCAAAATAACATATATCCAATATTGTAAAACTTTATGCCTTACAGCCAATTTCAGGAACTTGTTTAGTTTTATATCTAGCAGGGTATCTGTAGGCATCACAAAGACAAGGTTCCTGGGAAAAACTGAAGATGAAGGCATTTATCTTCACCTGTCAAGTTTGCTTTTTCTTTTTTCAGAGAGAAGTGCTTTTTAAAAATTGCATACATGTATAGAAGACAGCCTAAAGTCCACTTAAGCAGCATGGAATTAATCTCAATTCCTTTGTTTTCAAAAAGATATTTTTTAGTCTACATTGAGCATAGCTATAAATATCCAACAACGTAAATAAAATATTTTTGCAGTGGAAAACTCATTTGCATTTTTTTAAATAATTTATTTCAGATACTAGTTAATCTGCTTTAAGTGCAAGTATGCTTTTATACCATCCATACACTAATGAATTATTTATTAATTCATTTATTTTAAATGTATCATAGTAATTTTATTTCTTTTAATTGCCATCTTTTAAAAAATATGTACATCACCCTGTTAATTAACAGCAGAAACAATGACTATGGTATCTTAAATTCCTCTCCCAGTCCCAAAGCATCCTTATCCTTGGACTACAACATATCTTTCTAGAGAACATGCAGGCTGGAACCAAGACAAGTTCACTGGCTATGCAGCTCTGGAATGGGCCAGAGACTCCCAGCTGTCAAAGGATTTTTTTGGGTAGTGTCCCTTCATATAAGTCTGGGGGCAGAAGAGATCTGGAAGCTCAAGGAGGAAAATAAATAAAGTAATATTTAGCAGAAGTTCCATTACGGATTTTTGCTTTCCTAGGGATATTGAATGTCACTTGTGGCCTACTATGGTCAATTTAAAGTATCTGAGCCATGATCTTTTAAGCTTTTGTGCAACTTAAGTAAAAACTGGCTTACAGTAGTAAAAAGATCAGACTAAGCCTCTTCAGGTGGTACAGCAAGACATTTGTATAATGAAGTTTTACCAAGACAGTGAAATTAGAAGCTTCTCCTTCCCAGAATGGGACTTCTACACTTATTACAGGCTTTGGATGTGACAGAGAAAATCAGGATTCTGTTTGTGTCTGGTCAATTTTAAATTTATGGTAGAATGAGCATGGCTGCAAATGGGACAACAGACGTTAAAAAAATATATATCTGCAGGCTCTGATGCCCTCAGATTTTGCAAGAGGTTTGCAAAGTGAAAGGTTTAAAAAGGAAGCTTACCTTAATTTTTTTATTTATCAGATGAATTCAAATTCATTTTTGTCTGTCTCTCTTCCCTGCCCCCCTCTTTCCACAATTGTCATGTCAATATACTTGATCTAAAAATGTATTCACAAAATACTTAAAATAAAATCAACTCTTCTGCTTTACACTAGTATTTTGTCTGCATTATGGGTTTTGGGGGTTGTGCAGTGGATTTTGGTTTCTTTGTGTTTTGGTTGTTTGGTATTTTGTTGTTGTTGGAGGGTAGTGTCTGGGAAGGGTAGGGCTCTTTTAAATATAAAGTCAGGTTGAGATGCTTGTTTTTTAAAAGCAATAGTTGCCAACATCTCTGACAGGGTCAATTGAAAATACGTAAATATGAGGAGACAGCTATACTGAAATGAATGAACAGCTTGTTCCAGCTGAAGTTTTGCTCTAGTATTTTGTTTTTAAAATTCTATAAGCCTGCATGAAAATATGCTTATTTTTAAAACCCAAAATAAACCTTTTTGCTGATGCCCTGCAGGCTCATAAACAGCTTAAAAGCAATTCTGAGAGCTGATGTTATTAGCAACTGGAACTCTGTTTTGATTGACTGGGAGTATTAAACCAAGAGCTCTCCACTGAACTACAACTTGTAGCATTACATCAGTAACTCTGAGTAAAAATGAGATCATGCTATCATCCTTCTGCAATCTGAGCTTTGTATTGTAGCCACTGCACACACATTTTCGAGTTTGGTTAGAACTGTCATCCTGTTGCTTTCATGGGAAGTGATTTCACTAATAGGTTTAATATACAGTAATGGTGCAAACCCTTTTCTGTTGCCTTGTGGGTTTGGGGCTTTTTATTTGCTACGTGAACTGTGCAATGTCGAGACCATAATATAGTGAACAGGGAGTGAAGAATGAGTTTCTGAATTTATTTACTTCATTTTAGTAAGATCTAAGAGTCCTCTGATCCCTGCTTAGCTTTGTTAGGGGGAAAGAAGGATGATTCAGTAATCATGATGCAACAGGCTGACTTAAAGTCAAGGTTCATTTCTTACTTCTGCCATCTCTGTTATTTTGAGATTCCTTATGCTCTCAGTTCCCTTGTGTATATAGTGTGGATACAAGAGTTTCTTGGCTAAGGTGATTTTAGGGTAAATTGATTTATTTCTGTAATGTTTTGTTTGCAGCATTTTGGTACAGAGATGAAACTGTAACAGGAATTTAGAGGAGAAAAGTATGTAGCAGACAATGAAGGGTAAAAAGGTGTCAAGTCATCATGAAGTTGTCACCTGTAAAAATAATACCCTTTACATTGTTTTTTCTCTTTTACATATGTTCAACATCTATGTTTCCTGTGCCCAGTGCCTTCATTGCCTGGAGTTTTTCTGTTGTAATGCCCGTCAAGAAAGAGTGAAGTATTTGCCATAGCTGACACCATGCCTTCATTCCTCTGCCATGGTGATGTACCTAAGTCTCCCACAGATGCTGCTACTTTCAGATTTGGAGTATTTCAAACCACAGCAGCTCTGAGAAGACAGTAAAGAAGTGTAAATAGAGCATAAAAAAATCCTGTCAGTATTACTTTTTGCCTTTATTTCTACCTGTTCAGAGGAGAGAGATGTCATGACTAATGCATCATATAGACAAAGAAAGTATTTTAGGATGGAAGTTGTTGAGATTTATGAGAAGACTTGTACAGGAGAGATAGAGCTAACATATAGAGATTTTTATCTGGTGTTAATTTTGACTGTCTCAGTAATTAGGAGTATTTGTGATCCTCTAAGGAAGCCAGTTTTAAGACAATCAGCAAACTTGATGAGTGATGTTGATGATGAATGTTGAAAAGCTACTTATTTTGCTCACAAATGAGCAAGGATCAGTGAAAACTGTATTTGCAATTTAGACAAAGCTTGACAAACTGACCTCCTATCTTTAAAATTATTTGTAGCATGTGGTAATTTTTCCCTCGGTTTTCAAGGAGGGTTTGGATGTTGAGGTTTTGTGTTATGGCTTTGGGATAATTTTGACAAAAAGTATACTTTTTGATTTGCGAAAGGACACTTCGTTTTCGTACTCCTTGCAATTTTAAAACTGAAGTGTTGCTGAACATAAGACATGTGCTTGGCTGCCATAGACCTCATGGAGGATTAGGTAGAAATTCAAAGGCTCTGTATGAGCTCAAGGATGTGCCTAGAAAAAGCTTATTTGGGAAATAGCCTTCTCTAACACCTCAGGAATGATGTAACCAGAGGAACTTCAGATCCAACAGATGCTTGTATCTAAAAGCTGGTTTGATTTTTAGTCACTGGACTAAGGGATCACCAGAATTGGGAGAGACAGCAGGAAAATAGCCTGTTTGAATCCTGTCCCATTTGCACTTTCCATGGGACTTCAGCAGCAACATCTGCGAGAGCCTTGTAGGAATGTGTCATTTGTTGTATGACTCCATTGCTTCTTTCTTTTTAAACTACAAGACCGTATGAAAAGATTTCTTCCACAAAATATTGATTTTTTACATTGGTTCTCAGTATGCTCAGCCCCCAAGTTAAATGCAAGGGACACCACAATTTCAGCTTACCAAAAAAAAATCATATTTGATGCTGAAAAAATGCTCAAGGTTTTTAAGTGGTCTCATAGCTCTTCTTCATTCCAGGCATATATGTTGGTAAATGTGAGTTTGGCATTGCAGAATATAGGTATGACTCAGCCTTTTAGAAGTAATAGTATTTAAATTTTTCTGTTTGGTTTTTTTTCTACTTTCATATCAAGGGAAAATACCAAAACCCATATTTTGCAGTTTATAATTTTCTTCTGTACAAGTGTTCTCTGTTTTCCTGGATTTCTTAATTTTCATTCAGTCTTCTGTAATCTTACTGCTTTTTATTTCTCCCCAACAAAAAAGAAGAATATCTTGCTATTCTTATTTAAGTTCTCAAGGATAAGACTCACACTTACAAAACCAGTGAGTGATTTTATGCCAAAAGGTACCCAAAAACACTTTTCCTGGATGCCTTCATTGGTAATGGCCTTGGTACCAAGTTTGATGCTAAGGGAATAGAAACTGAAACCAAGCAAATTTTTATGCTTTCTAAAGTAAGTTTGTCACAACTTATAAAAAAGATTTTTCACCAAATTTAGGTCCTAGTGCTTGATTCTGACTATATCTTCCTGTACCTCAACAATTTCAATAAATTCAATATTGGATTGCATCTGCTGTACAACAATAAAACATAATGTACAGATTGATTTTTTTTTTGTCCCCAAAGAGCTGTACTTCTCTCAAACACTATATTTGGGAGTCCTCCATAATAGTTCTTTTTTAGTTCAGTTTCTTCTGTTATTGCTACACTATTTTTTCTCTACTTTTACATAGTGTCTATGGCCATTTTTAATAGAGTAGAAGGAATCACACTATTTCTACATTAATGTTCATCAGGGATCATTTCTTAAGCTGAAATTCTTGGAGGGGTTTTGCTAGTGAATAGCATTTGAGGCTCAGGTAATTCCTCTGGTAATGAACAAATAGCTTGTACTTGACAAATGATAACAGCTGCAGAAGTTGTAATAGTTAAGTCTTAATTGCCCACGGTGCCTTTTTCCTGGAGGCTGCCTGATGGCAGGGAGGGAGCTCAGTGGTCCTTACATCCAGTTCCTAGGCCCTGCAATGTATCATCCCTTGGTCAAGAGAAAACTGCTGCTACTTTTCAGTGTGCATGAGCACAGCATGATGGCTGGTGGCAGTCCTCTGAGATATCTCTGCTCTGAGGAAGGCACTCTCTCACAGGTTAGTGACTTCTTTTCCTAGATTGGTTAGGAGTGCCACAAGATATTGGTAGCAAAGACAGTTTGTCTTTGCACTGTTCAGCACTGTTCAGGGCTTGTGATGTTGCTAACACAGTTCAGCTGTTTTGTTCTTACAGCTCTTGAGTGGAAGCAGTTGCTACCACTGAGCAGTGTGAAGGGTTGCTGTCCCACCATGGCTGGTCTGCTTTGCTGCCTGTGGTTCATTCCCTGCGCTCCAAGGTGGAGGTTTTTTGATTGCATAAGAGCTCAGAGTAACCTTCAGTAAAACTTTAGGGGTCTGCTGTGGCCATGCTTCTCTCTTGCAGGGTTCAGAGAAAAAAAAACACTTCAGACTTTTCCTGCAGTGAATGGAATTAGAAAGCAGTCCTGAGGAGATGCAGGGTCTCACCAGTTCCAGGAGGAACTGAAATTCATGCATAAAACCAGAGACAACATTTAGATGTTTTTAAGACTAAGGATAATTCATGAACACTATGCATTTGGTGACTCTCTTTGATATAATCAGAGAGTATGGACATACAAGGAGGGGTGAAGTTGTTTGGGCTCTTTTTATTTCCATGGAAGCAGCAGCATTAGTGCACCACTTTTCTTTTTAAGCCACTTCCAAAATGTTCTCCAATCAAATTTTTATTCTATTGTTTTCTGTTTGAACAAAGAAGAAATCTTCCCTGTAACATTACCATTTTTATTCTTAGGTGCTCTGATTAATTTGTTTTCATTTTTCAGACAGTCATATAAACGTCTTTGGGTAAGAGAGATATTTTTTTTCTCAGTGGCGTGCAGTACAGCCACTCACTCAATAAAGCAGAGATTTCCAACTGGCACCTCTACCTGTGATCCCAATGGAAATAGGAATTTCATCTATCTAAAGCTTTTAGGTTTCTTACTCAAAAGTTTATTTCTCTTAAAGAGGAGTCTCTAATTAATGGCCAGTCACTGACATGCTGGTTTTGATTAGCATATTGCATCCATCATCCTAGATAAGTCACCTGCTTGGTTAATGTCAATTAAGGAATAAAGTATTTTTATTATTTTTTATTAATAAATACATACTGCAGTAACACGGCTCATCACAGTTATTTGTGTTCCTGGGTGTACAGGTTCAGCTATTTGTCAAGTTGATCCCTTTGTCATTAAGTGGGGTAGGAACTTTGGATGTGGAATCAGTCTGCATACACTCCCTTACCCAAAAAAAAGCAGCAGAAGCACTTGCTTATGCAGGGTTCCTGGCAAATGCCTGATATCTACTCATGCAAAATAAACATATCATTTCCATAAACACTCTAGGTATGCAGTTTCTATCTGTTTGAGATGCATGTCATTTTAATATGAAGAGAAGAGGCATAAATCAATCTTCAATTTTAGGAGCATGCCTCTCTCCCTGATAGATACTTTTTGGGTGTGCTCAGTTTGACAAGTTATATATACCACACTCTAAATAGGAATGCTTCACACCAAAACATGGCACTAGACCAAAACTAATATATTTGAAAGGCAGCCAGGAGACTTGTTAGCATTAGACTGAGGGGATGGACTGCTCTAAGAGGAAAGGAAGGAGAATGCCTGGATTGCATTTGTGAACAGCTGTAGTCAACTATTTGTGTCAGCAACTCAAACTTTGTTCTTTTTTAAAGGGGTAAACTAGAAAAAAAATGATGGCTTTTGGAAACTGATATGAGAATCATCAGAAGAACACTAGCTATTGTCATGTGCACAACTGTAATTAACTTAAAAGGCAATGAATTCTATGCATCAGCTGGCAGCAGGACAGGAAGGAACTTAGCCTTTTAGAATAATATAGCACAGAGCTGGGCTTTCTAGTCACATTTCTAATGTGGTTAGTGCCCCTTCCATTTCTCTGTGTTCCATACCCCTTCTTATTCTTATATACTACTTTAATTGTCATTAAGCACATCTTGGGAAGCATTATTTTTCATAAACTGTTACACATAGTTTGCTTTCCCCTTGCCCTTTGTATTCTCTAGCATTAGTGCCAGGAATTTTTGCCTCTTCCTTTCTGTTGTTTTGGATTAATTATGTAAGTGTAATCAGGTATGATAAAACTGATAATTACCATTGAACCACCCTCTTCCATTCTGAGATGTTTCTAAATCAAGTACTCACTAGTGTGTCTTGTAGATGTTCCAGAGCTGTGTATGCATACATATGTACACATTTTTTAATAGTTTTAAAATGAAATATAGTCACCTGTATTTTAAATTGACATTTAGCAAGTTGTATTTGAAAAGGATCTATGAAAAATCCTATGAAAAATTAACTTGTTTTGCTTATTGCTTTAGTCAGTCTGGTTATTTCTTCTGTCTAGTGAGATCTATACATAACTTTTCTTTTTACTCAAAAGCTTGGGATTAGTTGGA
This sequence comes from Anthoscopus minutus, assembly GCA_013399455.1. NCBI lineage: Eukaryota > Metazoa > Chordata > Aves > Passeriformes > Paridae > Anthoscopus > Anthoscopus minutus. Next base: position 24,838 of record VWYI01043736.1, on the reverse strand, counting down.
GGTTGCAGTTAAAACTTCTGAATTTTTCTCATACTTTTTCTTATGACACAAGTTTCCTCTTGAATCTGTCTTTTGCATTAGAAGTACTGTGATGGGTTTTTTTCTTCATGCTGTGTTATTGTCTTTGCAAAATAAAACTTCAACATGTCTCTCTTGTGTTCAACTTTTTGAATATCAAAATTACATCTTCATTAATTTCCCTGTGTTTCCAGCATATCTGTATTAGAGAAAATTATGAAAATTCTACATAAGAACTTCATTGACACATGCGTAAAATCTCATGTTGAAAGAGACCTGTAAGGATCATAAAATCCAACTCCCTGCTCCTCACAGGACTGCCTAAAAGTAAACGATCTAAGATCATCCTTCAGACATCTCTGGCAGGATTGGGGCTGTGACTGCTTTCCTGTGGAGCCTGTTCCAGTGATCAACAATCCTCTCAGCGAAAAACCCTCCAAATGTTCCATCTGAACTTTCCCTGACACAGCTTCATTCCATTAGATTGTGTTTAGACAACTGAAGGACTCTGCTGACAACTTTAAACTTTCTTCATTTTCCAATTGCCTTTGTACACTTTCTTTATGCATGGCCAAACTTTGCAGGTCTTTCTCCTGCAAAAACCTCAGTTTTAAACTTGCCATTTAAATGCAGTCTTTCAGCTGTTTCAATGATTTAAAATTTTGAAATATCTGGTATTGTTTATGTGTTTCATACTTTTGGAAATCAATTTGATAGAGAAGCTCTCAACTTCAGGGATATTTGGATTTTGGTGAGGGTTTTTAATACATATATTTAGATGTATTGTAAGAGTGTTTGAGCAGGCTTGAAATCTCTCTTCCATTTATGTACAGGTGTACACAGTGATATAAGAATAAGCCTGGTTTTTACAGGCTATTCAAAAGGTGTCCTGTATTATTTTTCTCCTTTCCTCTGTGTTGAATTGAAATGTGCCTAATCGGAAATTAATTTTATTTCTCAAACTTGTTCTGTGTCCATATTTAAAAAGAAAATTCTTCAAATTAAAAGGACATTATTTAAAAGATGATTTTTTAAAATGCAGTTTTCAAATGGAAGACAAATCAGCAGGAGGTACGTTCTTTAAAAGTGCACAGAGGGCTCAAGAGATCACTATGTCTTTGCTCGTCCTGCAGAGGTTAAGCCAGCTTCCTAACCTTTTCTGGGTGACATTTCAACAGTGAAGTCAAGAAGCAGACCCTGCTGTTTGAAGTAGGTTCTCAGGTTGCAAAAACTTACTGATCTAATCCAACAGCTGGCTGTCATCTAAGATGGTAATCCTGTTTACTCTTCTATCCCAAACTGGCTATCTGGTGTTGTCTTCTCTCTTGCTTTGACTCTTCTACTTACTGTTCATCCAGCATGATTTGCCAGCAAAACAGACGGTGATGGCTTTTATTCTCTCCTCAAAAAACAAACCAGAAATTGTTTCTTGCCAATTTATTGAGGTAAAATGTACAGGCACTGGCTCAGACAAATGCCTTGGTCAGCAGTGAGGATGCAGGGCAACAGCTGGTAGATGTGTTGGTCTATCCACCTTGGAACTCAGCATTTCCTGAGACTTGAACTCAGAAGATACTTGGAAAGAGCTGATCTCTCCCAAAAGAGACCTTTAACGTTTTTTTAAGTCCTCTTTTACTTACTGCTTGTCCTGTTAGTTTGATCTACCAAAACCTTACATTCTGATTTGCAAACATCCTTAAGATGGATACTGGCAATATTTCTGAACCAGTTACCATAATCCAAGAGAGTCCATCTCTAGGCAGATTTCTTCAGAAGCAACTTGAGAGCCACCCTCTTTGCTCCTTAATTATGCAGAATTCCTTGGACTTCAGCAGAAGTTTTGACTGTGAAAGTGATGCTGAATAAGGTCTTTAGTTTACAGGACTAATTACCCCATGCTTTGATTTGGCTCAAAGAACACAATTACTGCAGGAGGAAGTAGCATTGGAAGAAACCATCTCAAGGCAAAATTGGTTTAATTAATATCATTATAATTAAAGCTAGCGAATCTTTGCTCCATTTCTTACTATGCTTTTTACACTATCTCAAGACAAAATTTGTATCCAAACTGGTGTGGAAAAGATGAAAATAATCTGTACTTTATGCTGCAACATTTGGCTCTGCGTTTTGTTCACAAATGTTATCTGTAGCTGCCAATGACTGTTGTCATGAGGCACTTTTTTTTCTATGTTGGCTTTCCCAGTAGACTTTTACTTTTGGTTTTCCCAGAAAGTTTCAATGTCTTTTTTAGCATCACTAGCAATAAAAAGATCTCCCAGAAGGACAGATTTTACTTCCAGCTGGGTTCTTCAAGTGACTTGAAAAGTCTTAATAACTCATGCAGAAAGTGGCTTATATTCCCAGGGAATTACTTAAATTACTGCTTTTCTTACTTCAGCTCTGAGTTCAAAGGGGATTCATATGACACCCACACCACAAATTCTGCCTTTAATTCAGAGGCCAAAATGACATCAAACAGGAATGAAAAGCCCCTCTGCTGTCCTTGCCAGCTGTGCAGTGAGCTTTTAGTTTGAGGGAACTGTGATACCCAAAAACCTTCTAAGAGGCCTTCTAAGAGCTTCTTCAGCAGCTCTTTCAGCTATCTGCAGGAGCAGCCTGCAGAGCAGGGCTGCTGGAGAAGTCCCATTATAATAAATTATACATGATAGTGGTACCTGCTGCTCCCATATCTGATGCACTTTGAATTCAGCTCGAGTTTATTTGAGGGACTCAGTACCTCTTGCAAACTGGACTTTCATAAATTATTACTAATTAAAAATAGCTTAATGTTCAACAGGTCTTAGAACCACAATTACCATCGAAGTTGGCAAGTGTGCTTACATCATTAAGCAGGTGTTGCAGCAAGCCTTGTGGACCAGGTACCAGATTCAAATTTAATTTCTGTATGTTTTTGCCTTCATGAGTAGGCATGCTGGTGTAACAAACATATTTTGTTTTCAATTATTTTGTGACTTTGTTTTTTAAAAGCATTAATTGTGCTGTCTTTTTATGTGGTTAGTAAATATTCTTTTCCTCCTCATTTCAAGTGAGAGTTGGGGATAGTAGCTCCTAAAAGGACTTGTGTTGGAGTAACTGAGTATTCATCAGAAAAATGCTGGAAATTGAAGAAGCTAACAAAGCTAGTGATGTTTATCTTTATAATTTTCAAGAATAGACTCTTTACCAAGATAATACCAAGAAAAAGAAATATATTTTTCCTTTTTTCCTTCTTAAAAATATGCAGGCTGTGACTTCCAACCATTTCCTTACCCCTTCAATTCTCCCCCTAGATATCAATGATAGATCTTAGTATCTTTAAAAAATGAAAAATTGATTTTATCTTTATGAGCTTTTTCCTCTCAAAACTCAGGGCAGGAGGAGATCCTTTGTGGATCATGTCTTCCTGTTTTTAGTCTTAGAACACTGGACTTTTGCACCATGTTTTGATATAGAACTCTTACAATAGAAAAAATATGATTTTGACATGTGGAGTATCTAGATGCCTAATAAGTTATACTAATTTTACTGGTTTGATTCAATTTAGGTAAAAAACTATGCACCCTGAAGAAAATAAAATCTGATGTGTTTCCTAGTGCAACTGACTTCTGCAAAATAAACACATAGAGTTTGGGTTTTCCCTTGCTTATTTTTCTTTTACTCCAGCCTGTTGTTGTCCAACCTGTTGCTGTTGAACAGTGGATTACTTAGAAGTGATATTAAAGTTAACAGTGGTTAAGTTAAATGCTATTTTAAAGACTATTCAACTCCACATTGTTTTTCTGGTCAGTTGTTCCTGTCATTTAAGTTATGATTACAGTAGATATTAAAACAATCCCTCCAAGACTGCAGCTCCCTTGATACATTTAACTTGATTTATTGTGGTTCATTGTCAGGATGCTTTGATGGACAATTACAGCTCCCCTCAGCATTTTAAACGATATGAAAATATATTCATTGTCTTCAATGAATTCAGCTAGAATTTCCAGCTCTATTGCTGTTAGATGTTGAGGAATGCTCTGGAAATTCATTTAAAATGCTCTTTTCTCTTGAGCCTGATGAAAGGCTAATGGATCTTCACCAGCAGGACCAAACCCAAGGATTTATTTTTTCAATTGTGGTTTTGTTTGATTTTTTCCATCTCAGGTCTGTGTGTTTTGGCATAACGCGGGGCAGGCAAAACAGCAGGAAAGCACCAGTGTCTGCACATCTTCATTGCTGGCAGTGCAAGGGCAGGCGCTGGGTGGCTGGCTGGGGGATGCTGTTGATATTTTACCTCCTTCCCCAAGGCTTCTAATTTCTGTTTCTCTAAGGTACCATATAGAAAATTAAACATTTTGAAGATTTTTTTTTGTTTTGTCTTCAGGCCAACAAGCTTCCCTTTCCAAACAGAAAGCATGCAACTCTCAGTTTAGGGAAAAGAAGCTTGGTCTGTGCAGTAAGGGGTTGTTTGGTAGGATGTGGGGTACCTCACCTCAGGTTTTCCTTCTGCTCAGTTCAAGATAGTATTCTACCCTGTATTAGTCACTGAGACAAAGCTCAGGCACTCAAACCTGGGTTTCTTACTTCCTAGCCTGTGATTTTTGTCTTAATTTGCTCTTCTTGTTCCTAAAAAATAATTTCACTGAAAGCATTCTCAAAATGGAAGCGTTTGCATGAAACATGTTGAGTTTGATGAGTTAGCACACATTTAACAGACTGTACAGATAAATCTTAGTGCCTAAATTTGGCAGGAGAGAGAAAGTGCATAAAAATAGTTGCAAACAGACTACAATGGAGTGAATGCTGAACAGAGATTTTTGCAGACAGTGAGGGAGGTGCTGTTTATTTTGAGCCAGCTCATGCTTTGTTAATTCCATTACTGGCAACTTGTCTGGGATTTGAGTCTCTCCATTTTGACTCATGAAAACTTAATCTTTCATGACAAAAATGCAGAATAATGAGTATGTGCTTCCAATTTTGAGAAGGTTGTTAAGGAGGATCCAGTCCTGTGCTAATGGAAGTCCTGCTGCTACTGTTGTGTGGTGGGAAAAGCCAGACTTGAAGAGTTGGACAGATAAGTGCTCTGCTTAGCATTACATAGGGGATAGCATTTCAGCTAATGTGCCAGGCTCATTTCCTGCCAATTCCCACTCCTGTTCTTGGTTTGTTCTCCCATTTCCCCTCTTGGCATGCAAGGGAAGGCTTCAGAGACTTTTATTACTAGTGACTATGGTCTAAACCCACTCTTGGCCTTCCTTGCTCTTGGTTACCTTTTGCTGGTACTGGCATGCAAAAACTAGAAAATTGGCCTATTCTATTCGCTCAAAAAGATTACTGGAGTCCCTGGAATCCTTGCCACTAAGGAATGGGGAAAATAGTGATATTGAAACATACTCAAAATTTAATATTTTCATATATGAATCTTGCATCTGTCGCTGAACTGGAGAGGTTTATCTTCTTCGTTAATATAGTCAAACCATTTTATGAGTTGGTCTACTTTTGAGGACTTTTTCTACACTTAGTTCTGCATTTCTAGCTATTGGGCCAACTTCAATAAAATTGATAGTTTCAAAATCAGTTAATTACTATGCAAAAGAGAGTTCTGTCATAAAATGTATCTCTATTGTAAATAGCATATGGGTAGATCAAAGGGGAAACTCTTGTAATCTGGCCCTAACATGTTTAAGAAAAGCATTGTATGGGTTTATTTGAGCCAGTAACGTTTAAATAAATTTTAACTGCATGCAGAAAAATCCGGTAAAAAATAACAGCAACAAGAAAATTGGATGCTAAATTGTGGGAGAACAGCTTGTGGAGTGCTACTCTCTGAGGGCTGTTTTTCAATTCCAGTTTTGAATGTCACTGTTTTGTTTTTAAATTTGTGACTCTAACTAAAGTTAGGATAAATGGAATTGGAGACTTGGTTTGTAGTGTTGTTTGGTCTTGAGGGATGGGGATCCTGGTAATCTGTTTCCCCATGGTTTGCAGGAAGCAGCCTAAATCTAGGTGGGGACAAGGAAAGAAAATTGTTCCTGGGTGATATGGTTGCTTCTGTGAGCAGATTATGAGGATGGGTAGTTACAAGTACTCTTATGTAACTTGGAGTGAGAATATTCCATCTTTTCAGTCAGGTGTACATTATCCCAAATATACTCCTCAGTGGCTTTGACCCTCTGTTCTATTTCAATTAAAAACTACTGTGCTAGCTTTTGATGTGAGGCTAGTGAAGTTTCTAGAGAGGGAATTGAGAGGGAGAGCGGCCGACATCCATCCCACAAAATGCAGGATTGGATAGAAATTCTTGAGCTCCACCTACAGTCAAATCAATGCCGTGCCTAAGCACGTGTAGGTTTGTGTGAGCACCACTCCCACAGTTAAAGTTGCTTACATATTTTCCCAGCAGGGTTATGTTAGAGTGGTGCTCTGGGCGCTGCTCTTCCCTGTTTCTCGGCACAGTCCTGAGCGTTTTGTGCTGATAACGTTATAATGCTGGCAGTGTTGCTGCGGGCAAGATCAAGTCTGCCTTGGCTATCTGCATCTGACTTCCTGTTATGCGTGGAGGTGCCCAGCTTTGACTTGCTTGTGCTGAGAGCAGGTGCAGTTTGAGAAGCTGTGGTGGACAGATAATTTTTTTTTTTCCCTCTGCCTTTCTTGTGCATGAGTTTAAAGTAATGCTTTTGAAATTGCTTTGAAAATTTAGGTACAAAGGGTACTGCATAATATGGTATCAGCATATTTAAGTGGAATAGTTTACATGGTGAGGAGGGTGAAGATGGAAGTCTAATGTCCAGCTCAACTGTATCCAGCTAGAATGATGAGCCTCTGCATTTAAAGGAACTATCATTTGGGAGGGGCACAGCTTTTCTTTTTAAATTCTATGATGTTCTTAGACATAGTCTTAAAGGCTCATAATGCAGTCACTCTAAATTTCTGTCAGTTTTCTTCTTCCCCCTACATGCTTTTGAATAAGTTTCCTTTGTCTTCTCTATTCCCAGCATATACATGTGTACCTAGCAATAGTCAGACAAGACTAAAAGGAAGTAAAATTTAAGTTTTTGCCACTGTCTTCTTCTCAGCTGGTCTAAAATGCTCCCAGGACATATTTTATGCCCTCTGCTACTGCTTACCCTGCTGAGATTGAGTTACCTTTCTGCTATGGGTCCCCCCAAACCACTGGAAAAAGGATTGGTTAGTGATTCCTTCTTCTCAACATCAGTAGAAGATATTGCTCCTCAAAGTGGTAGAGGAAGGGTGGGAGACAAGAGAGGTTATCCAAGGGTTGTTTCCTCACTAATTGCATCAGCTGCTGTCCTGTCATCTGCTTTATCTGAGCAGATGTTGGATTACTATTCCAAGATTTAGGAGGATTGTTGCCTTCTTTTCCCACCTTCTCTCCCACCCTCCCACAATATGGTGCTTTACACCTCATTCATCTTTTGCCTGCCCTGGTGTTTAAGGATTAAGCTGAACATCAGGACTCCAGAACAGAGAATTTGAAGATTCAGCTTGCATTGTTGAGATCTTCTGCTACAGATGCTGGAAATACCACTGTTTTGACTTTTTCTTTTCCAGATTTGTTTTGTTGCTCTAAAACATATGCTTAAAATAGACTGCTATCTCCAAGACTCTGCTAATCAGCAGCAAAGTAAGTCAACGTGGACCATGTGTGTAGAGAAAAATCAACTGGATTAAGACATAATCAGAGCTATTCTTCTACTCAGAGTAAATATTAATAACAGTGTTTTATGATAAACTATAATTGAGGACATTAGCTTACTGGGGAAAATAATCTTCCTTGACAAATAGGCACATGTTTCTGTTGCATCAGGTGCTGACAGAAGCAATGTTATTTAGATTTCAGTAAGTCTGCCTTCATGAGTGTCTGTCTATAAAAGGGTGTTTTTTGATGCAAAAGAATATTTTTGTGGAAGCATTCCTGATTCCAATTTGATTTTCCAACTTGCTTTCTCTTCTTACAGAGTTAAATAGGGTTCATTTCTATTCACATTTTTGCAGCTACAAGAATAGCCTATATACATATTTATCTGTACCCATGCATATTTAGCTAGATGTGCTTTGCCAGTTGCAATACTATTAGAAGCTTTTATGCAAAGGTAAGCCTCATTTTTGGTCCAAATTTATATTTAGATTATGCTGTCTTTTATTCTTGTATGTCTGAATCTATGTAATTCTGTTTGCGTCAGCAGCAATGCATATTAGATTCACAGCTGAAATAGAGAGACAAAGGCTATGCACCTTAATCTATTTTACTGTAGTGTTATATTTGTAATAGAGAAAATAATTTTAGTCTAGATTATAGCACTAAAAATAGAAATTTTAATTTCATTTAAAAAAAAACAACTAAACCCCACACCCCCCCAGAAACCACACACAGTTCATTACTAGCAGTGAAAGAAGGCAGGATTAGAAAGCATTGGTTCCATTTAGGATTATATAAAAGAAAAATTGTCTGTATGATTTTGGAGACTTTTTGTTTGTCTGTTTGTCTGCTTGTTTGTTTTCTAGTGGGACTTGCTGTATGCATGGAAATTAAATTTTTTCATACAGCAGCAACAAAAGCAGGAACTGATCACTGTGAATTCATGTACTATCAGAAAGAAAACAAGAAGAAAAACATATGCAGTAATTAATGCAAAGATGGAAATGGGCAAGAGCCTTGATCCATAAAAGAAATCCCAGATATCTTCAATTTTATTTTGGCTATGGTGATTCATGTCTCTTCTGAAGTTTCTTAACAGCAACAACTGTTTTATGCTGCCTTTGAAACCCACATACTCCCACTGAAGCAGGGTTTGAATCAGCATGGAATTTGGCTTATCAGACTGTGTCTGGGAAGCCAGCAGTTTTTTTTTCATGCCAGATTTCATCTGGATTAAGAACTGAAGAAAAATGTAGTGACACGTTGTGAAAAGAAAAAGACAAGCTTTATTGGCTTAAGTGAAATCTCATAATCAGATAAATGTTTCACACTTTGCATATAATAGTTATTTAAGTAGTAATTATATTCATTAAATATGTGCTTTAAAGTTAATGTTGTTGTAGATACTTCAAGTATTAGAGATGTTCACGTAAATCACTTTTCATATTTTTAAACCTTCTGATCCTCTTAAGAATGTCATGCTTTTGTTTGAGTTTGTATGAAAATCAGGATGGAAGAACATACTATTTTGTCTGGAAGTCAAAAACACAAAATAGTTTTGTTTGTGATCATGTCTCAAGAAGACACTGATATAACATCCTAAAGTAGTATGATTTTAATTGGGCTTTTTTGTCCCACCCTGAAGAAAAACTGAATATTCTTCAAGTATACATTAGTAGTCTGGACAGAAAATCAGAAAATAAAAGTTCATATTTTTGTTTAGGAGGTTAAGTTGGCTGAAGTTGATTCTCTTTCCTAAAAGGAGTCTGATCAGCAGTCCTGTTTCTCACCAAGAATAGAGAGCACTTTGGTGGCTGCAAATTGAATGATAACCTAGGAGAAACTGTATGATTGCCAACACCCTCTCCTGAACATTTGTCAAAAGCATAGCTGTGGAAATTAGCTATTTCTAGCTAATCATAGCTAGATTATAAGGAATGTCAGTTTGATGGAGGTGAGGAAAGAAAGGGGCAGGAATGGGATTGTCACAGTTAATTCTGCAAAATGACATCTGGCAAAAAAGCAATTAGGGTTATTTGGACAGCTTGCCCAGAACAGCATATTTCTCACCTTTGTCATTCATAGAAGTAGTAGGTGCCTGTACTAGATGCATTTTTGTGTAAAACTGCAAAAAATACAGTTCGTGTTTAAGCAAAAAATATAGGTCATGTTTCAGCAAGCTGTCATAAAGTTTAAAACTAAAATGGTTATACTAATATAACAAGTAGTTGGGTTGCTCACTACAGTAATAAGGTTCTTTTTTAAAAAAAAAAGTGGTTTATCAATCTGGGTTTTGTGTTAAAACATAGCACAAAGCAAATAAAATCAAGTTTTATCACTGCCTCTGCTAAGTGCACTGGAAGAATGAGGGCTGAGGTGTTTTGACTCTGAGAAAAGTGTGTCAGCTTTGCAAGAGTCATGCGAATATGAGAAAAGATAGAAAAGGAAAAATATAAACTCACAGTAATCTGAAATCTCAGCAGTTTTCCTCAGTTTTATAATAAAACAAAACAGAATGAGATGACCAACTCTCACAGCATGCCACCACTGAAGTTAATATGTTACTGGACGATGACAGTAATTATGATGTTTAAAAAATATGTATAAGGCACCCCTAGGATTAATTAGTGGATGAAATTATGAAAATTCTGTAAATATTTCTGGGAAATGCACGTGAAAATATTGGCTTCTACATGGGCTTTTGGAAAGAGCTGACTGATAGAGCTGGAATAACAGCTCATATAGCATAGGATGGTCTGCAACAATGGAGGAAGATCTTCCTTGGTTTCCTTGGCGTCAACCAATTCCTGAACATAGCTGGCCTTGTCATGTGCATGTAGGTTCCTTCACAAGTTAAAGGATTTGCTCTGCTATTTTTCTGTAGCCCTGAAGCTCTTCTGAGGCGTTCTATAAATGACAGTAAGGTCCACGAAGCTCACTCAATTTTTCAGGTATATGGTGACTATTGGGATGCACAGAATTCTGGATTTGTCTCCCACTAACATTAGTTGTAATGAGAAACAAGGAAAACATCATCATCTAGCACTAGCACAGTTATAGGGTTTGGGATTATTTTTCTTTGGTTTTTTTTTTTCAGATGTGTTTAGTATGCCCTATCCTTTTTTCCTTGCAGGAAGTAGGAGTAGATTTTCCTTCCACTTTCCCAGTAACCAGATGGTATTGCAGTCACAGAGCATGCTGGCTCATGTGGGGTTAAATGGTTTCCTCTATTTCAGATTTTGTGTCAACCAGATTTAAATTCAACAGTGTTTGTTTAGGATTCTGTACTCAGCACTTTGTATTAGATGAGAAGGAGTCCTGCATTTAAATTATTCAGTCTTTAGGACTGATGAAAATTGTCAATCACCTTCTAACATATTTAACTTACCCTAAAGGATGCTTACAGATGCAAAAATTCACATCCAGTTGCACTTATATATCCTTGGTTTATTTTGTCACTGAGTGACTCTGTCCTCCTTGCCTTGTGATGTATTCTTGTGCTGCCTACAGATAGTGGGTAGAAATCAGGTTTTGTATATAAAAATAATAAATTCCATTTTCCTCAAATTGATAAGACAAACAATTTGTTGAGAAACAAATAGCATGGAGACATTAAACATTCCATGACATTAAATAACAATAGCTGGCATGTCTGGCCTAAAGTAGGAGAAATGCCACTACAGCTGGTTATTTTCTAATAATAGAAACAGCACTAACTGTCAGCAGAGTCAGTAAGTATTATAATTATTTCTGATATTTACATTGTGTCCGGGCTTCAGGAGAAGAGATGGTATTTACTATGAAATGAAAACAGGGCTGAAGTGAAGGGGGGATGGGACATGCAATCTAGGAGTGTGTGTGGGACAGACCCGGAGCAGACAACCACCTTTCCCATCCCACAGTGTCAAAATGCTTCCACCTCACATCAGGATCATATTTTTTCATTAAAAAAAAATTAATAAGTAAATAGTTGGCAAGATCCTTCCAGGACCAGCCTTTTCAGAAGCCACACTGGCCCAGGCCCAGGCCTTCTTGGAGTGGGAGAGAGATGTAAGTTTGGCTGCCTGCAACAGTGTGTTCCAAGCGTCCAGTCATCCTGGGGGCAGAGGATGGCCACGGGCATGAGGATGGCAGGGGCATGAGGATGGCAGGGCAAGGTGGCATGAGGCCCCCAGTCAGCACCTTCTGGGTGCCCAGGGTGCGAGGAGGAGCATGGGCAGTGTAGGCTGCCAGGTGAAATGTCTCCTTACAGAGGAACTGGAGGCAGCGCTGCCCCTGAAATGGGGCGGCTGTTAGCGGGGCTGGGCACTGCATTTGCTGGCTTGGGGTTTGGTGTTAGTGGGGAGTTCTTCCTGACATGGATGTGGTTCCATTAGGAAAATCCCAGCCATGCTCTGCCATGTGAGAAAAAGTTGGTCAGGGCAGCTGTGTCCTCCCTCCTGAAAGAAGCCCCATGAACATGGTGAGCAAACCCTGCAGTGGGAGAAGTTTATGCTCTTGAGCTTGTTCTGGATTTCTGGCTACTTCAACCAAAAGAGACAGTCCCAGAGAATGGGCTAGTAGGCTGAAATTCAGATTCATTCATTGCACATTTGCTCTTCTGCAGATGAAGATCATAAATCAAAAGAAAACTGTTGTCTTTATGCCACATCCCAGTCTTGAAACAAGATGAAAGCCAGTTGGTGATCTCTGCTTAACAGCCTTTAGTAAAAGGATGCCTGAAAGAAAAGTGATGGTTAAAGCATCGCTTCTGAGAAGTGATTACTGAGCCAGCACACTGCAACTCTTTAAAACCTTCTGAGGGAAATTGCCACATCCAGTGCCCCTCAGAGTGGACAATGACTTCACACAGCTTCATGCAGGAGTGTTTTTACTGAGCTTGTGGTTATTCTGTCCTTCCATGGTGATTTGAATTTTTATGAGAACCTCCTTATGGACTTTAAAAATACCCAAACATAATAATGAGGAGGTAGAAATACCGACTTCTGACCAGACGTGCATGCATATGCTTCCAAGAAGGACAGTACAGATAACGTTTTGTTTCTTCATATTTAGAAACTTTTCCTAGTGCTACTAAGCAAGGCACTCAAATTCAAAGCTATGCTTTTTTTTATTACATCCTGCAGGTCTCTGTACTCTTTTTCTTTTTTTGTCTAGTGAAACTGGATAATTTTTTTTTTTTGTAATATCATTTTCTGCCTGACTCAGCAGTTGTCTCTATGATAAATCTGAGGGACAGGAGAGGGGACAGGCTCTTTATCTGGCAAAAATTTAATGAGGTATGTGTTTCTTTCAGCTCTTTGTGGGAATAAAACTCTCTTTGTAGAAACCTCTGAGAAATTTGTCCAACTGAGAGTTGTCGGATTTACGTGGGCTTTTTTACTCATTTGCTAGCTTAAAAAAGAAAGATCAGGCCTAGCAGTCAGGTGTATCATGTAGGTGTGTGATACACCCTAGAGGTCTATGCAGCTGATGAATAGTTAGCTTCCAAATTCCTGTAATTCCAAGTATCTCATCCATGATATATAATAATACTAATTTTTTAATGCTTTCAGAAATTCCCATGTAAAGGAGCTCCACATTAAAAATCATCAAAACACTTTTAGACCTCTATTTTTCTTGCTTTATGATAAATAGTTGGGAGTAATTACTTTTATTTTATATAACTACTTATGATGTTTCCAAATGAAGAATGTTTGTAAGTACATAGTTTGTAAAATTGTGGCTTCCTCATCAATGTTTAGTGCTAAAGTATTTCTTGGATGATTTTGAAGAGTATCAGGTAAAAATAAAGAAAGAAATATGGGATTGAATCTTTAAATTAGCATGCTGTCTTTGGGGGAATATCTGGCTAATGAAACTCAACAGCAGCATGTCAAACAATCATTTATTGGAGCTACAGATGGCCAGCTGTCAGATGGGTTTCCACTGAAATACTTGCCCATTTCTGAAGATCTTTCATTTAGTTGTTGTTTTACTCATTTGAGGTGAGGGGATCATGCTGTCATTTTCATCACTGAAACTTGTAAGTTTGGAGTGTGCCTAGGAATCATAAAAGGATTTATCCTTGCAATTTGCCAAGAACCTGAAACCCTCTCTTCTGGTAATCTGCCTGTCATTTGCAGCCAGGGAGATGTTAATGAATATGAGGGATTTTAAAGGGCTTGGGAAAGAGAATAAATTCCCATCACTTGTTCAGCTGCTGTGTGCACTCACCAAACAACTCTGAAGATACCTACACTATTTAAAATCAGTTTATGACTTTTCTGTGTTTATGGAGGAATGCCCAAAACAAATAAATGGGTAAGCTTCTATGCAAGCCATCTTATCAACTGTGTATTTCATAGCTAAATCTCCTACCATCCTCATCCACTACTGTGATATGTCCCTATCTAGGCCTTGTTACTTATATACATTCCCTTAGTTTCATGGTCTCTCTTTCCAACAAAAGTATATGTACTCCCACTTTCTACCTTTTTTGAGGTGTAGCACTGACGCTTAACACTCAAAGGGTGCTACGTATTTGCTATATTTACAGTTCAAATTACCAGATTTTTGGAATTTGATTTATCATTTCATTATATGGCCTATACCTGCTTACTCCTCTGCTGAGGCCTCATATCTGCACTGGCCTCAGCATAAACATGTATTCTGGGCCAAGGTCAGGAGAACCAGATCTGTGAGGAAGTAGTGCACAGTTGTGAGTTAAAGCCTAGGATGAAAGTGAAAAATCCTGCATGGACTCCCATGAGGCCTGAAGAAACAATGGTGTCTTGGGGAAGGTATTTGTATGTTTGCAGGCTGTTGCAGTATTAGGGCTGGTATGACAGTATGGTGGACTCTGTAATTAAAAGGGTCTGAATGCTGAACTGGGGTCCTTGCAGTGGTTCACTAGGTCACTTCTGCAAGTGGTAGAGCTTTACCCCCTTGTTAGCTCTGATTACCTGCTAAATACAGAGATACAAGTTTCTCCCCATCCCTGAGCTTATCAGCTTCCTCACCACCACAAGGGAGAAAATGGTCTTTTCATTTTTAAGAAGGTCCTAAACAAAATCTGTCATTGTCACATGGTCAATTTTCAGAACTGAGTCAGAGTAAACAAAAAACTTTTCCATGTCTCTGAATGTCTTGCAGCCAGTTTTCATGGGAAATTGGAACAGGATGCTTGGTCTGCATGAAAACTGAGAAACCACACGTACAAGCTGTGGGCTCTTCTCAGCACATACTTGCCTTGCTGCTCAGCTGCAGGCAAAAAACATCAGTTAAAAGAAGCACATGCAAAGATATTCCAGCTGTCTCTGCACAATCCAGCTCCATGGAGGAATATCAGCTAGGGCAGGCTGGGGCTGTCATCTAGCCACAGCAATGTCTGTACTGTAAAGTACCTGGGATTTTCTGGCAGAGCTCTGCTGCTCACTCTAAGCTTTGCTGCAGTGGTGGTTTGCCTACTGGTACCTGACTTAGGCTAACTCTGTCCACAAATTACTTTGGTTTCTCTTTTGGGATATAGTCAAACCACACTTATACATCTGTTTGTCTCTTTGCATACGTGTGAGTGCAATTTGGTGCAGCGAATTACAGGTGGACTAATAACAAGTGCTGCCAGCATCTCAGGATGCAGTCAAACTTTCCTGAATTGGTGTCAGAGGTACTCTCAACACCTCTGTTCACGGATTTATTAGTGATGGTAAGAGATATTTATGGAGCTTTGATTCTGTGTTGTCACACAGGAGTGAATGATATTTTCAGGACTAAAGAATTAAGTTGAACTGAACATGGCCACTTGTAAAAGTGTTAATCTCCTGCAACTCACTCTCACATGCTGTGATGATTCAACTTCAGTTGTTGCTGCTTATCTGACTACAAGATGATGCTGTAATACCATGTCATTAATTACTACTTCAAAAACTGAGGAAGGGCATGGCTAAAATATTTAATTCTCACTGTTTCCTGTTTTATTACTTCAGAAGAGTAGTGTTTTACAAAGTATTTAGGAACAATTTAAGCTCACTGTCCTTCAGATTGGTTTTGTTCTATTTGCTCAAACACCCCAGTTCGCGCTTGCATTTTTTGAACTAGGATAAATTACAAATGTATCTCCTATTTTCATTTACTCTTCTTAAGAGTAATGGAAAATCTATGACAAAAGGTGTGACTTCCATGGGAAATGTACTTAGGGCATTTTATGCATCCAAAGAGACTTGAAACATTTTGGCTTCTACAGGAGATGCAGTCATGAAATTTGAAACAACAAAATAATTATCTCCTTAATTTTGTTTGCCTGGAGTATTTTTATTTCTACACCGGGAGCAAAAATATACAAGAGTAACATAGCATAAAAGCATAAAATTGTTTCTATTTCTTTCAAAATAATACAGAGATAGTTATGTTCCTGATGTTTGCAGCATTAAGGCCCTTTCTGCTTCTCACCTCACCCTGGCAGATGGGAGGCTGGGGGTACACAAGGAGCTGGGAGGGGACACAGCTGAGACAGCTGACCCAACCGACCAAAGGGGCATTCCATACAAAGGGGCAAAATACTCCAGCCTAGAGAGCTGGGGGAGAATATGGAAGGAGGGAATGTTCAGTGACAGCATTTTTCTTCCACGTCACCAGTGGGTGTGATGGAGTCCAGCTCTCCTGTGGACAGAGCACGTGCCTTCCCATGGGAAGTGGTGAATGAATTCCTAGTTTTGCTTTCCTTATTAAACTGTCTTTATTTCAACCCAGTAGCTCTCTCACTTTTATTCTTCCAATTCTCTCCCCCGTCCCACCCAGGGGAAGACAATGAGTGACTGCAGGGGGCTTGGTTGCTGTCTGGAGTTAAGCCATAATAGCTTCTTTTCTGCCTTTATGCAGTTGGGGCTACAGAGCAAGGCTGACAGACAAGTGCAAGTGCAAAATGGATTGTGGCAGGGTGATTTCTTTGGAAATATTCTCCTTTGCTTGGACTAGGGGAAAAAAGCATTTCCCAGTCAAACCTAGTGTGGGTGATGACTGTGACTGCAGTGCAGTGGTAAGCTCTTCCACTAGAATGCGTAAGTTTTCACTTTGGTGCAGTGTTTTAATTTTAAGTTTCAGTTCTATCACATAGAATAATCAGTGGGACAATTTGACTCCATATTGAAGTGTTCAAATAGTTTAAAAGGTTTAAGGCTGAAGTCTTTCTGAGTAGTATCCAGTATTTTGCTTGCCGTGTCATGAAAAATGTTTTTAAGTAGACATGGTGGATTTTTTCCTCATTTACTAGGAATCACAAGAAAATACAAACTAGTCATAACTTAAACTTCTCTGAATAGTAATTTGAATTTTCATGGGATCAGGGAAGCTTTTGTGTATCTTTTTTATATTATTTTAAGTACAAAATATTCAAATCAAGAACTTTGAAAAAACGACCAGATTTCAGATTAACTGGAAAACATGGAAAAAGAATAACATTTTTTCTACAAGAACAGTAAAGCTACATAATCAAATGTTTATTAGCTTGAGGTGGAAGTCTAAAGATGCCCAATGGTGATTTTTAAGCACTTAAACCAGAATGCCCATAACAGATTTACCTGTTTCGGATTTTACTATGTATGTTCACAGAGTGTTCATTCTGATTGACTCCTGTTCCAATTAACATGCTGTTTGTTTGTTTGGTAGGGGGAGGGGGCTTGTTTGAGTGGGTTTTTTTTGTTTGTTTAATGAATAATCTCTCACTCTAGAGTTCTCCTTAGCAACACAGGACATGAGCTGTGGTTTGCTGAAGGACCTTTTCCAGTAGCACCACACATGTAATTTGATTTACCTTCAGTTATGCATGTCATTGAAGTTTTAATGGAAAACTGCCAGTAATTGAGACAAGATAAAGAACTGCATGTTTTCAATATCCTCCATCTCTATGCTTTATTTATAGATAGATCTTCATGCTTGGGCTGAGAGAGCATTTCTTAAAGTTTATGGAATGTGGTTTGACAACAAAAATCTACAGCTCTGTATCCCAAAGAATGTGAGCACCATGAGGTTAAACAAAATGTTGAAATTCCCCCAGGACACTGCCAGAAAGCAGTAAAATGGCTCAGTGCTCCAAACTCAGGTGTTACGAGCATGTTCACATCTCATCTAAGGGCATAACCATAATGGTGGGTTATGCCCTTACCAGTAACCGACATGGGACTTATTCACTAGCAAAAACTTGCAAATGTGTTTTGGGGAAGAAACAGAGGTTGGAAAACACTAATTAAAATCAAACACTTTTAACTATGGAAAGTCTTTCTAGTGTCCATCTTGTAGCTTTCTAAAATTGCACCAAAAAGAATAGTATTTTTTGTCACAATGGCTGTTATAACTCCTGTTCACCTACAAGTTTCAAGATAAGATCAAAATCCACCTAATTTTCACAAACGTGTCTGTGATGCCTGAAAATTATAGTGAAGCTTTCTGTTATAGGAGATATTATATTAGTTTTATGACTTGCTGTTCATCTATGTAGTTCTTCTGTGAGAAAATTTATAGAGTTGTAGACCTTAGGCTTGGAAAGATTCCTGATTTTCCTTTTCTTTTTCTATACAAACCAATGCAAATGTAAACTAGAAGATAGAAAGGATAGATAGATAGAGAGGATAGATGATAGAAGATAGAGAGGATAGATGAAAAGACTGAATAAAGTTAATGATATTTTTATGGCACTATAAATACTAGTAGTAATCATCATTACTAGTCACCTCATAAATCAGATGAAGAAAATAGTGGAAAAGAGCCCTGCAGATTTGAAGAATTTGATTTTGTAAACTGAGAACAGAAACATCCTTGCATTCTATCTAAAGTTCTCTTTCACTTAAAAAGGATATCACATCTATAACATACTATAAAAATTTTAAAAATCTTTGCATTGCATTTGCTGCCCATGGTTTCTCAGCTTTTGTTCCCTTTAGGGCCAATCTCAGAAAAAAAAGATCAAAGCTATCATTTTTGAAGATGGGACATAGAGCAACTAAATTGCTCTGTGGATAGGGAAAACAGATACCTCTTATTCTAACAGTTTCAATATTGATCTCATGGATTGGTTTATAATACACAGTCACTTATGTTTAAAGGACAATCAAAAAACTGTTCTGATGTTAAAGACTCGACCTTGCTTTTGGAATAACACTTGTGGTCAGCATGCAGGTTAATGCACCTTCATCTGTAGTCCAAGGTAGAAGATTTTACGTTAATGATGCCAGATTTTCTTGATCTTTGTTTTGTACTTCCTAGAATAAATTACTTTTGGAAAGGATAGTAAGAAATTCCTGACTTTGTACATGTCTTGTTTCCAAATGTTGTCTTGCTAAAGATTATAGTAATGATCATCTCCTTGAAAATGGAGGTGTGAGACCAGCAAAAATAGTCCATCAAGAAACATCCTGATATACAAGCATTTGAGACACATGAAAACTTTTTTTTTTTAGAACTTTTGTGTTAAAATAAATGTCATCCATTTATGTGTTTCAAAATAGAATTAATTAGGTTGGTACACAAAGTATAGAAAATAAGCATATTTTTAGGGGATTCAGAATCTCCTTAAGCCAAGACATTAAAAAAAACCCTTACCACATTTCTATTTAGAATTTTTAAGTGTATCACAACTGCGCTACATTATCCTGCATCACCATTTTCCATGCAGTAGGTACACAGAATAATATCAGGCCCCATTTTGTAATAAATTAATGGCCTCAGCAGACCATTGCATTTTCATATTTTCTTTCTCTTGAATGTTCACAGGGAAAATATGAGATACAGAGGACTAAACTCCCCCTCATCCTGCTTTCTTCCTGAAAATATGGGACTTGGATCTGAAGCATCAGTGTGGGTGTAGTTTCAGTTCCAATTATTTTGATTATGTTCTTCCATCCCTAAGACTGAGAGTAACTGCACATCCCCATTCTTGTTGATCTGTCAGCGGCATGGGATTGTGTCTCTCCCCAGGCTGGCAATGCTTTGGTGCTGGACAGGAGGCAGTGCTGCCCACTGGCACCATTATCCATAGCAAGCAACAGGGAGCCAGCTCCCATCCGACAGATCACGTTCAAATATGTGTGGAGGTGGATGGATTTCTTCCGGGGCTAGCTCTGGAAGAACTCTAAGGTGGGTCTTGCAGTCTGAAGTCTGGGGAAATAAATCTCCCTGGGATCCAGGCTGGCTCCATGTACATCCATGGGAGGTGTGTCTGTGCTGTACTTGTTTTCAGAAGTCAGTATAGGCTGAAGTCGTTTTCTATGGAGATAGCAATGGTCCTGCACAGACCTTGTTCATCCTAGCTGCCTGATTAGACACAGTCTTGTTCCTAAAGAGCTACTTCAGTACACAGGCATCATGTTTACTAGCTTTGCTGGTCCTTGACAATGTTTTTAATTTGTGGAATGAGTTATTCTGTGAGTATATGGAACATCTCAGTTCCTATGCAAATCCCTTAGTTGTTAGCTCAGGAGATGCAG
>VWYI01043735.1:0-73403 GCA_013399455.1 Anthoscopus minutus | reverse complement strand
GCTGCTGCATTGCTTTAGGAAACATGTAGTTGTTGTCTTAGGCTTCACATCATGTTGATACAGGGGGAGATGCAAGACAGGAAGTGCTATTTCTCTTTACCCATTTGCCTTGAGACAAGACCACAGATAAAGAAGCTTCTGAGGTACAGCATCTTAATCATTTCATCTGAGCAGATTATCCAGGTACAACTCTGAAAAATTAAGTCTCTTTGCAGCGAACTAGAATTGGCTCCTGACTGGCATGCTTGATGTGTGAACGAAGCAAGCTGGGACTGTCTGCACCAGCTTATACAGACAGGCCTGAGGCACAGCTTAGAAACAAAACATCACTTCATCAGGAGTCTGTGTTTGTACAATCACTAGCCTGGACTGTACGAGGTACAGGAGGAAGGTGTGTGTTCACCACTTGCCAAGATGGATGTAGGCAAAATTACAGTCACCAAGCTGTGGAGGGTCTGTGGGGGTTTGAAGACTTCCATCCAAGTCCAGCCTTGCCAGGCCCTCTGCAGACACCATTAATTCAGTGTGACTGCTTTCCCTGTGTATTTGTCTGACCTGGGTTATATTATAGCCCAGAGCAGGAGTTTTGGAAGAATTTAAGATGGTACTTTACAGCTAGCTGAATTTCCAGGTCCTCTCAAACATAGTGTATGTACTGCTGCAGATTAAACCCAGCAGCTTCCTTATTTGCATGGATGTTCTTAAGTTGTCCTCTCCTAATGGCCATAGCTTGTCACAAGGCAAGCTTTAAAATTACAGCCATGAGATTAAATGGCTAATTTGATCTTCCTGTTGCATTGCTCACATAACTTTTACACATTATGAAGGGGGGGGGAAGGCATAATTTGAGCTATAGAAATATAATTAGAGGATGTTTTGTGTTTGTTGATTGTCTAAAAGATTTCTGTGTTTCTGTAATGCAAAAGAAATGCCTTTAAAACAAAAGACACCCCCCAAAAAACCTCAACCATATCTCACACAAAATAGACTAGATTTTATTTAAGTAAAATAAGTCCTTTTTTGTTCTGCACTAATCTTTATGTACTTTTGAGAGGAAATCCTCGACAGTGGACAGTTGATTCATGTTAGTCTAAGAAATCAGGAGTTTCTTTCCTAAACAGGAAAAAATGTTAACACACTTGAGATGCACCAAGGATAGAGACATCTTAGCTGGAGCAGAAGCTGATGTACAGCAGGTGAAATGGGTAATTGTGAGACAATGAATTCTAGGTTTGGAAACTTGTGCATTGATAAAATATTCTTCATCTGTCATTAGCTATCAAGTATTCCTGTTGAGAGACAGGTTGTAAAATTCAGAGTAGCAGCAACTTCTGTGGACTTAAAATTTGCTTTGTAGTATTAACCTATAAATTTAATTTTAGGCAAGGTTTTAAAGAGTGTCTTCCATAGTGGAAAAAAGTAAAGGAAATCTGCCTGAAACCTATATCAAGAGGGTGATCTTTACAAATTGATGAAAATTCCTTATGATCAATCAGCCTGTCTTAGTTTAAGAGAGGAAGATACCAAACACATTGACTGCATTCTGGGTAAAATTAACGTATTCATATACAGCAAGAGACTGCTTCCAAGGACAGGTTTCCGTCAGTGTATTACATTGTAGCAGAGAACACCTCACAATTAGGGTGGGTGTACATGCTTGTAGAAAGGAGGCTGCAGCTTTTGGATTTGGTGATGTTGGACAGGAATGACAATTGCAACACCTAATTTAGTCATCTGAGCTTCATCAGTCAGGCTTTCAGTGTAGCTTATAGAGAGTGGATTCCCTCAAACACTCATAGATGTTGCAGTTAGGATTCTGGTCTAAGTCAGTGTCTGCAGGAACCTGTTCCCTTACAGAGGGACTAAGGGGTGTCAGTTGGAGACTTTTTTTACCCCAAATATTTTTTTTTTTTTTTTTGGTTGGGGTGTTTTGGTTTGGCTTTGGTGTTTTGGTTTTTGGTAACTCAGCTGAAATTACTGCTTCATGGAATCACTCTTTGTGGAACTACACCTTTAAAATCATCAGAAAGTGAAACTTAGGCAGGATGGTACTTGAGCTATTTATCTTAGTATAAACACAGGATTCATGTTAGCTGCCTAAAGTTTCTAAGAAGATTTAGATCTTGGAGGTTACATCCGTGAGTCTGGGAATACCCTCCCTTTCACCTGTTTTCCAGCTGTATCACAACAGAACCAGTGCAGGTAATTTCAGATTGATTTTTCTATCTGACAAGGTCTTTGCAAATGGTTCACCAAGTGAGATTTTTAGGAACTGCTAAGATGTGGTGAAGAGTGGAGTGAAAACTTACACTGCTCAGCTGAATTACTGGAGCTGATGGTCAAGGGATGCAGAAGTACTGCTACTACTCTTACCTGGCTCTCTTCAGCTACCTAAATCTTTTGTCAAAGATGTTACCAGATGTTATTCAGACTTCAAATTGGGCTTCTGCAACCTGTGCAGTCTCTAGTCGTGACTGTGTGAATAATAATGCTTAGGAGCTCTCAAGGTAGATATTCACCTGGGAATAGGACAAGGAGCCAGAAGGGGAAGAAACTATGCCTGTGGCCTGTAGCTGTGCTGGGAAATCCCATCAGAAAGTCCATGTCTGGCCTTCTGGTAGGTGATACAGAGACTCAGAAAAAAACCTCCATCATTGACTTTGTGTTCACCAGGGGCTGTGATAGCAAAATATTCAGGGAATACCTGCAAGCCATGAGGTGCTCTATGTGGAGCCTGCATCTCTGATACCTTCCTGGTCCCACTAGTGTGCCTGGACTAGTGTAGGAATAGAACTGGCAAATCAGTGGCAAACTTTCACTGCAGGCAGGAGTCCCCAACTGGCCTTTTGGCCAGCAGCACTGTGGTGATTTGGAAATCCTGGACCTCTGTATGCATGGGCTATTGACATTCCTAGTGATGCTTCCCAGCCCAAAACAATGCTGATGGGTGTTATTGCTGTTTTTGATGGGTAACATGGGTTTCTGCTCTGGGATCATCACTGCCTTTGAAAGCATCCTGGAGTCATGACAGGGCCAAAGGTGTTGTGTATAAGTTATCCTGAGCACCAGCTTGTGTGGTCTGAGTCCTGTTCTGCTGAGTGTTGCACTAAGTACTTGCTCACCTCTTTGAAAGCAAAGACTGACACCTTCAGTGAACCAAGATGTACGTGGTATTGATCATTTTTTTCCAAACGGAATTGTGACTGTATAACAGAACAGCTAACAGCCTGGTGCCATTAATCTACCTGTTTTCACAAGGAGCCTAGACCTATTAAGAGTTTTTTACTTAAAAGTAAGAAGCCTTAGCTTTTCCAGAGAAAAGTTAACACTCAGACCTGGTAGCTAAAAGGCCTGGCCTCCTTAACCTGGCAGAAATGTCTCATTAGTCATTTTTCCCATATGCTGTGATAAGTCTTTATTGTTTGTAGATTAGAGGGTTTCCTCAGGAACTGTGTTCTTCCAGAGATTGCCAGAAGGATATTGCTTGCTGTGTGAACCAGAGCACTCAGTGAGAGTGGAACAATATCAAATGTGTCCACAGATAATGTGTCCACAGGTGTACACCTGAACCTCACATTAGCAGAAGGACAGGTTCATAATCATCATGTTGAATATACAATTGAAAAAACTACACACTGTTGAACTGTTTGGCTTTCAGCTCCTGGAGGCAATTAAGGCTTCTTTTGAGCTTTTAAGCATAAAGCTTAAAAAGCTTTGTGTTGTAGAGGAAGGGCAACGGCATTCTCTGAGTGTTTGGCTGCGTTGCAACAAACCTCTTACTGATGCCTAGGCATACTTTGATTGATGCACAGATCAAATGACTGCTGGGAGTGGCTTTTGGGGTGACGTCCCACGTACAATGATGTCAGCAAAAGATTTTAAAAAATTCAGGTGTGGCATAATCTGCCAATTAAACTGATTAGTGCTCTGGCTGCGTCCTGAGAAGGAGCTCTGACTACAGCCCTGCTTGTTGAAGTCTTTCATGTAGTGCCTTTGGCTCACCTTGTACGAGACTTGTTACCAAGTACCTTCACTGCAGGGTAGAGTAAATTATGGTGGGATACCATACCCTGCCATCAGGGGATATCTGATACTGGCTCACAAATGTGCCTGACTGCTTGGAAGCTGTGACACTGGAAGAGGTCCTGTGACTCCTGTGGGATCGGGATGGAGTGCATCGCTGCTCTCTTGGCAGAAGTGAAAGCTAGCCAGGAAGCAATGCAGGCTGGGCAGAAGGCACTAAAGCATGATGTGGAAACATCTCAGAAGGAAATCAGAACAGTGTTGGCATTGCAGAGGAGCCAGCAACAGGTGAAAGAAGATCTCAAAACAGAGGTGATGTCCAGTCACTTGGATATAAGAACTGTGCTTGAGGAAATCCAGCGAGTAAGAGAAGAAATGGAAGCTCGATTAAATACTCAGGCTGATCTGGTCTTACTGATCAAAGAAGTGAGCACCAATTTAACATGTGTAGACAAGGCTTTCCAGAAAATGGAGGAGAGGCAGAGAGTTTTTACCAACCTGCATCTTCCCACGAGAGAAAATGTTGAGCAAGGATTTTTCTTTGAAAAATGCTTACACCAGATGCACATGGGTTTTGAAAGACCTGTGGAAGCTAACAGTTTGGATGAGGAATGTGAAAAGAAGGTGCTTGGGGGTAAGACAATTGTGACTGTAAGTGTGGGGAGAGAAGTGAGGTTGTTTCTATTTGTGCTTGTCAAGAAATTTGTTTAGTCTATTTTGAATACTTTTAAGAAATTACATTGGTTTTAGGAATTGAATCTCTTGTTTAAAATAATTTCTAGTTAGTGTAGATACTACTACACATGCCTTCCTAGTACGTGATATGCAAAGGAAGGCTTTGATTTGATTCTGCAAACCAAAAAAGTGTGTTAGAGATTTTTCTGGTAATCCAGCAACAATGCACGTGATAGGGAGGCTCAGGAAAGCAATAACACAACACAAGCTCTGAGGTAGCTAGCCAGACAAATACTATGTCAAGTACTGGGCAGGACCCCAGCACCTAAATGTAACTTTATGAAACATACCCTATGTACTCACAGTTGCGTATTTCTTGCTTCTGAATGGCTATTAACTACAGAAGCTATGCAGTTTGCTTCATGGAAAAGCTTGGAATGGGTTTAATGCTCTTCCCAGTGGACTGGAGTCGGCTGCTGTGCCATTTGTATAATGGATGTAGAGGGAGTGAGAGGATTTGTGGACCTTTTCCAATATCCAGATCAAATCTTCTGTGAATGATTCAATGATCAAAAGGCTTAGTCTTTGCAAAATCACTGCTATTTTTTTTTCTTTACTGGTATGAAGAAGGATAGGACTTTAGATGGTGATTATGTCCAGTTACTGTACTATATGCAGTACCTGAAAATCTGATTTTCAGTCTTCCAAAAGGAAGCTTTTCAACCACATTGGGTAAAGCGGTTTTGAGCCTGTCAGAGAAGTGTCCAGAGCCTGATTTAAAGGTGAAAATTGTTCTGCATTGTAAGTCTTACTGTACAGAGGTGGCAGGTGAATGGGCCCAAGTGAGAAGGACTTAGACTGTTAACCAATACCATCTTTAAATTTCACTCTGTCATTGATGTGGTGGTATCAGTAATCAGACTCATGATACTTTTGTCTTAATGAAAGCATGGCTTTTGTTTTGACACCACAGCATGCGTTATATACAAATCTGGAAATGATCTGTCATTGCCCAGAGGTACGTAGGCCATAAATAAACATCGTGGTGTCAGTGGTGATAATCTGTAGAGGCAGCTCATGCTACAGAGGGCTCATGCTTTTCAGCATTTGAAGTGGCTGTGTATAGCACGTGTTTATGATAAAATTGCCAACAGGAATGTCACTGAGTTTCACTTCATGACTGTTTTTTGTTCAGCTTTTTTTAGTATAGTATCAAGGGCTGGCTTGGTTGGATGCTTGGATGAGCAGCTGGGAAAATACTTGGTTGTCTGGGCAGCAGGATAACAGCAGTGGTATGAAGCTGACAAAGTGATAAGGGCTGGCTGAACTTTGGAAACAATGGCTATTTGGAGCCTTTTGTCATTTGTGGTTAGCTAACATATCACTATTTAAATGAAACTTCTTCATTAGGTAACTAATTGTATGATATCATTTTTTCCTGGTGTAAAAATTTTCTGCAATTTTTCAGATTTAACACAGCTTTGTCAGGGTCCTAGAAATGGTTGTAAAACTACTTTTAAATAATTAAATTATGACACTAGCATCTGTATCAGTGAATTTACCCAACACTCTTACATCAAGAATAATGCTCTAGTTCTCTATTTGTCATAAGTGGAGCATTCAGGAAGGGAGGTGGAATATATGAGAGAGTAGGAGTATGTAAGCCAGTAGGGAAGGGAAGAAACGACTCTACAAGTTTATTCTCTAGTCCCTGCTCTTTTTTTTCGCTCTCTTCTTGATTATTATCTGTTGTGATTTTTGAAGGAGCTTCAGAAGGTAACCAGTAGTTTCCTACACACAGATTGTCCATAAGATTGCTGGAAATTTGACCTGGTTGTCTCAGATGTGAACTGGCATTTGTGTAAAAATTCCTACTCAAAAGACATTGTTATATCTTCACAACATGATAAGAAGTGATCATGTTAGTTCAATGGTGGTGAAAATAACTAGAACTGGCAGCCAAGCTTGATCCTTTTGTCCTATAAACTTGTATTTTGATTTTGGTTGATACACCTTTTGGTAGCTCTAATATTAAACTGCACAATGGTGTGTTTCTAATTTAAAATACAGCCTTTAACAGTCTGCATATTTGAGCAGAAGTGTAGGGAAGTCTCCAGGAATACAAGGGCATTTGAACATTATAAACATGATATGCTGACAGTTCTCTAACTAGCAGAAAATCTTGCACAGAGAGGATTTATCTGGAAAATTAATAGGCTCGGGAGGCACATTTATACTAGGCTCAGTAAGGAAAGCACAGAGATCCATTAGTATTTTGAACAGGAAAACTGTTTTCAAAGACTTTAAAAACAAATGCAGGCTGTGGAAGACTGTTGTATTAATGCAATAGCTGATATGTCAGTCAGACTGACATTAACTGAGACTCAAAGCTTTTGTTCTTAATATTGTCTAAGTTGTGAGTTTGAAACTTGCACTTCTGGGATACTTCTAGCATCATCTGACAACCTTCAAACCAGGTGCTTGGCATTCAGAAAGAATTGAGTCTTGTTGGTTAGTTTGTCCCTTGTTTTCATGGAATCACAGAATCACTGGTTTGGAAGGCACCTTCAAGATGCATGTTCCTGTCCTTCCTTTCTCCAGATCTCACCTCTCAGGTTTTTTCACTCTATCGTGAAGAAATCTTGTTAAGTTGAAACTGTACAAAGTAATCTGCTTAGATGTCTTCATTAAATTGCCAAGGGATATTTATCTATTGCATCAGCCTTTTATTGCAAAATTGTTTTCTCATTCCCTTTGTGATCAAGGAGGGGAAGACTGGCCCTATCTGCACAGCAGTACTGTGCTCCCTTTCCAGTCTGAAGGCAGCAGAGAAACTAAGGTGTTCGTGAATCAAGTCCTAATTTAGGTACTCTGGTTTCCTCTGACATGAGATGATCGTGTACTGTGAAATCATTGAGGTTGCCACAAAACTAAGAATATTAAATCAATAATGTAATTTCAGGACTGTGAATATATATTGAAATATATTACATTTTAGAGCTGTTTTTTAAGTCTTATCCATGTGACTGAAAATTGCTAGCACTAAGAAATGCTGCAAGACCTCTAGTTAATAAAGCTCAGACTTCAGCTGCAGAGAGGGGAGTTTGTACAATTAAAATTTTAAAAGGAAGAAAAATAACAAAGGAAATGTAGAGAAAATGATTTTGTATTCAGCATTACTTTAGAGTGCAGGAAATACAAAATCCATGTTGCGCACAAAAGTGGACAACTCTTAGTTAGAAAGAAGTTACTGGATAGATAGGATGACAGAGGTCTTGCATTTTATAAAAGTATTTTTTTCAAAGCCCAGTGTGAAGAGTATGCTGAAAAGTATGCCACAGAATATGTGAAGGTAAGGATGAAGTGCAAAACACTGTATCCAAGGTTATGGTGTTAGGAATTAGCAGATTGATAGTGCCTGCTTTGCAGTGCTTCTGAAATAACCCTTCTTAGTAATTCAGCAAGTGTTTGTAGGAATTTATAACTACTTCCTTCTGCACTTGTCCTTTACATTTTGGTGAGATTTCAGCACAAAATGTATATTAATTAGTTGTTGTTGTTGTTGTTGTCTCAGTTGACAAGGGCAAGCAGCGGAGTCCCAAGAGCGCGTGCATACAGACTCAAGCCTCCACAGATGCACGTTCACCTGGCACAAAAACAGCCGAGTTGACACAGTACAAAACAAAATGTGAGACCCAAAGTAGAATCATCCTGCAGCTGAAAAAATTCCTGACGTCTAGTAACCAGAAGTTTGAAGCATTAACAGTTGTCATCCAGCACCTGCAGTCTGAGGTAAGAACTCACAGCTCATCAATTTTAATTGTTTGAACTCTTCTTAACAAGGACTTCAGAAAATATTAATATACTGATACTGAATTTTGTGTTTGCATTCCAGTGGTTTCAGTTTTCCTGTGGAGGTTATAGTTCTAGCACCAGTTGGCTAGAAAAAAAAAATCAAACCCATGGCACTGGGCTTTGTGGCCTCTTCATGCTTCTTATGCTCTTTAAAAGAGTTTTTAAATGTTTGTAGTCAGAGAGTCCTTCAGGGCTGAGTAGCTTTCCAAGTATGTACTTCAAGTTCTGCCTTTGTAGGAAAGACTAGTTTCAACACATAAACTACATGGCTTTACTTTGTTATCTGCCATTGGATGGAAGAGTATTTAAAGCATGGATATGTTTTTGAGCTACTCAGAATAAAGTCTGAGTTGTTACAGTTTCACTTATTGAATCCTGCACTGTTGATGGTTTCTTAAAATTCTTAATAAAAACACATGTATTTTTACATGTGGAATTAAAGAGTGGAATGAATCTGATGTGGCTTAATTTTTCTAATATCTTTGAATATGTAGTGTTTTAATTAGTTTGATACTACACTAGAAACTGTTGATCTGGTTTGAAAACTTTTGAGAAAAGAAAAATGTGAAGTCAAGGAAATTATAACTGTTATGAGTTTATACTGCAGAGCTGATGCGGGCTTTAATAGCAGTTTCTCTTGCACTTATAACTCATGTTCTAAGACCAGTATCAATTTAATTTCAACTCTCCTGCTACATGGTGATTTTACAGTCTGGTATACAAAAAGATTTCTTGGTATTCTGGAAGAAATGTCACATTCTCATGGGATAATATCTGCTTGCTTTCAATTAATCTAAAAATACTGCATTTATCTCCTAGTCTGATTCAACTCTAAGAGCAGTGGCTCTTAGCCTGTTTTCTGGAATTGGTTTGGTTGGATTTTTTTAAACTTCGTTGAAACACCTTTCTCTGCCTGGGGAGCTAGTTTGAGATCTTCAAAGCAATATAATACAGGATTTTTGGATGCCTGTCATCGAACAGGATACTGTGAAATTTTAAGTGAAATTCTCACTGTTAAACTTCTACTGTAGCATAAGCACACTGATTTTTTTGGTAACTCTTAGAATTAAATGTATTTTCCTAGGTTCTTCTCTCAAATATTTTTATTGCAACATTTTAAACCTCATAAATACTTTATAAATGTCATGTTTAGTGAGAAGAAGCCCATCATACTAATTTGCTTCTTCCAGGCTGTTTTACAGGTTGCTCTAGCCCAAATGTGGGGTTTTTTAAAGAACAATCAGGGGTTTAATTAAGGAAGAAGGGGTTTTGAAGGATGGAAGAGAGAACTACATGGAAGAAACTAGTGATTTTTGCTCCTTATTCCTCTTCGTTAGTCTTTTGCAGATAGAAAGATAAAAACTATCTCTGTCAAAGAAATAAAATGAGTAATCTCAGACAGTTATGTTTGAGCACATGAAACTGAGCTAGATATGACATATTGATGTATTTTCATACCAGTTAATGATTTTGAGGTTGCTCTCTCCTTTCTCTGGATAAGACAATACTTGCTGAAGACTCATTGCCTTACTCAGAATAAATATCCCTGGTAGTACCATAGGGATGAGAAGGACTCTTGGCTGTGGTGCTACAAGGAATACTTAAAATCTGTTAGTTAGCTGTGGGAAACATCCTGAAAGATTTCACTGTTCTAAGGAACACTGTGAAGAGTAGTTTAGTTTTGTTAATTTGTTTGGGATTTTTCATTTAGGGTGAGGGGTGGAGTCTGATATAGCTAACAGTCCTAGCTGCCCATATGATTACTTGTCTGAAGTATCCCTTGGGAACCCCTTTGATGTAGTTTTCAAACTCTGGATATACTCGGGGAGAAACTTCAAGTTAGGCTTTAACTCATAAGATAGGGTCTCATAGGTTAACTACTGCAGAGCCAACTGGAAGTAGCTTCAGCTTCTCTGTCTTAAAAAAAAAATAAAAATCATGCTTAGCTGTTTACATGAGGAGCAAAGCTGTGCTTCCATTCTTCCCACTAGAGCAAGTGTTAAATCACATGATGCAGCCTAAGCAACAGCTTACTCTGGACTCCTGGTGCTACTCTGTCTCTACAGAAAGCCAATTCAGCCTTCTACCACCAGGAAGCTAAACCAGCCCAAGAGCATTTCTTTGCCAAGTGGTGATGTGGATTGTCCTAATGTTTGGTCAGAGTGAGTGTGAGGGTGAGGTGGGGTGAAGGACAGGCTGCCTGGCCAAATGGAATAAAGTACTGGAGTGTGCACTTGGGTCACTTCAGGGCTGGGCAGCCCAGCCTGAACCTCTTGGCAAAATCTGCTCCAGCCTCTCCTGCTTTTACTCCAAAGCTGAAGTGACTGGGATTTGATTTGGCTGTTAGATTTGTTTGGTTTTACTGTCAAGTTGTTTTAACTTTTTTCCCCCCTGAGTTCCCAGTGCATTTCTGCACAAAAGATTAAAGTTGTTTCTTATGAGCTCATTTGAAGTGGAATATAGCTATGCAATGACTTCTGTCAAAATTGCAGCTAGCCCATCTGGAGTGAGGCTGAGAGGCTGCTGTCAAAGGGTTAAATGGGATTAAGCAATGCTGCTCTGCTGTTTCTAGCTGAGCAGGAATCTCTCAAAAAACCCTGAGCTCAAACCTGTTTGTTGCAAGAGTTACCTTGGAGCTGTCAATAGTAACAGCTGCTTCTGATAAAACTTTTCCACTTGATCTGTCGGTGTTTCTTTAGGGGGTGTGGGGAGGGTGTCTATGCTTAGCTACCTTTACCGAGACTTCTGAGTATAAAAATCCTAAAAGCCAGATTTCTACCTCACAGAGGCTGTTGTTGCACTGGGTTAGTGCTAGATGGAAAACCTCTTGGCATCCAGAGTATTAGATGGCAATGAACAATGTGGCTGAAGAGAACATGGAGTTTTTCCATTGTTGGACAGCTGTGTGTATGCTGGCAGTGATAGGAACACATTAAACTGCGCACTAATCACAAAAGCAAGTTGAGTCTTTAGAGTACTGTGCTTCCCCTGATTCCCTGGTAATTCCTGTTACTTCATGACTACTTTCCTGTTTTTAAAATTCAAACAAGAAATGCAAGGTGGCACTACAGAGGAAATGGTGAAAGTTGCCATTTACAATAAGTGCATGAAGTGCCAAGGAAAGCCGTTTTCCATTAACCTTCAACTGCATTGAGCTCTGAAATTTGCACTACTACATTTGAGTTGATCTTTTAACTTCCACTAGTATTCATTTTGAATTTATTGTTCCTTCAGTAGGAGATGTGATCACAGATGCTCTAAATATGTGGGTAGCAGGTCTTTGATCAAAATCAGGTTGGGGCTACCACTCTTGCAGCTCTCCCCAGTCTTCCCTAGCCCTTGTGTATGCTTGGGCTTCTTCGGGAAGCCAGTTAAAAAAAATTACTATGAGTCTAGTTTTACAGGTCTGTCCACGTCAAAAGTGTTTTGCAGTGGTTCACTGTGGGAAGAAGTGGAAGTAAAAAACTGCCAGTGCTGGGGTGGGAATGTGTGCCTGAGAGGTCTGCAGCTGTGGCTAGGAGCCAGATGCTCCCTTGGGAAGCAAAAAACCCCAGTACATCACCAGCTGATGAGGCTGAGACTCTGGTGGCTCTTGCCTGAGCCTCTGCCTCTTGCCTTCTGAGAGGTGTTCAGCCCCTTCCCCTGTCTCAGGGCTGCCCAAGGCTGTGTGAGCCCTGCAGCTGGGCTGTTCTAACCTCCAACTCACTGCCGTGTATAAACTCTTACATCTTTTGGAGGTGAGGATGATTGTTTTAGCAGTGTGGTAGTAGCTTGTTTTTAAATTTAGTTTTAAATTTGTCTGTCTAAGGCAGATTAAGCTGTCAAAGGAAAGGGTAATGTGTAGTTAGAATGGCTTTGTAACAGTTTGAAGTGTGAATTGACAGGTATTTCATTTTCTCATTTTAGAGCATAAACTGCTGCATTCAGAACTACTACCTAAGCTGTTTAAGAAATATTTAGATGGTAAAATATTTAGTTAGTATGAATATCCATTTTAATTTTTCTATTTAATAAATGAATCTAATTAAGCATCTCAGTAATTCTCCACAGATTCTGCTGTAGAAATGAGCTTCCAAATTTGTATCTGTGAAACAGGGTACTAGAGAGATAAAAAGAAGCTCAATTTCACTGTTGTGCTTTCCTTGGTATGGGAAGACTGCTATTTACGGGTCAGACTTGGGAATGTTGTGGTGCCATCTTTAAGAAGCTTTCTTAGCAGAGGAAAAGGTCATTTGAGAAGGGTATAGAGCCTTGACAGTAATGTGTG
Source organism: Anthoscopus minutus (assembly GCA_013399455.1). NCBI lineage: Eukaryota > Metazoa > Chordata > Aves > Passeriformes > Paridae > Anthoscopus > Anthoscopus minutus. The sequence goes on along the minus strand of VWYI01043735.1, from coordinate 60,583 downwards.
GATAACACTAATTGTGGATGTGACACAGGAAACAACATGAGGAGCGTGCTAGAAATTGTGTGACTGATCAGCATTTCTAGGTGGAAATAGAAATTACCATTAGTATATGACCTGTTATAACTGGCATTTCCTGACATGTGCATGACTGTAAGAGTTGAGATACTAGTTTCCTTGGGAACTGAGCAGTTTAAAACATTTTCTTTTTTCTATTTCGGAATATATGAACACATCTATCAGAAATGCTTGTCCTGGCCTTTGTAGAAGTTCAGCAGAAAATGTTTATATTTATCAGATGAGAAATGCATTATCTAGGTTAAGGGGCAGAAGTACACATTGCATCACTAAACCCTAAAAGTTTTGGAATAGTCACATATTTTGACCTATAAGTCCTGTTGTTTAGAGAAGCTGTCTTTGAGTAAAACTTTTAATTTTGATTTTTTAGAACTTAAAATCAAACTTGGCCAATTTTCATTTGAATTGTCATACCGGGTGTATCTGGCTTTCCAAAATACAGATGTAGCTTTTACAAGAGAGAATAAGGATATGTAATTAAGATAGTTTTTGTGCTTCTTTACTTGGAAAAAAAAAAAGAAAAAAAATTACTTAGAAGTCAAAATGTAATATCCTGATTTTGAGGAATGCAATTATTTTTTGTTTTGTGACAAAGAGTATTTGAGTAATACCACAGTAGCTTCCCCCTGTAGAGAAAACCTAGGCTCTGGAAGCCTGTATCTGACAGGTAGAAGTTGGAAAGCAGGGAAGTTTCAGATGATTCTCAAGGTCTTTATGTATTACTGAATGAACAAGAATGTTTTTGGCAACAGATTGAAGATTTGTGAGCTCTAACATCCAGAAAAAAACCTTTTAATCCATTAATTACTATGAAACTAGGCTGTGATGGAAATAACTTTTTAGGAGGTGCGTCAGTTAAGCAATGTATTTGGTACACCTGGGTATTCAGAATGGGTTACAGCTGAAGAGAACTGGGAGTCCTGTCCTATAGCTACTCCTAGAAAAAGGTGTCTTGGAAAAAAAGACAGCTTTGACTGAAACAAACTTGATGTTTCAGGCAACTAATGCTGCTTTCCACAAAGAACCTGATTTTCATGACTACTTTGTTATTTCTTGTAATTAATTTTTTTTCAAGAAGCTGTAGAATTAATGACAGGAGCAAAAATAGATTTGTGTATTGCAAAATATAAGGGAGTAGTTAGTAGAAGAAAGAAAGAAACATGTTTCAATCCTGTTTCCGTCTTGATTTCTACGGCCATTTCGTGTGAAATTCTAAACAGTCTTAAAAATTAAATTAATAGTGTAATATTATGCTCAAGCATAGGCTCCTATTACAACATCCTGAATAACTTTATAATGGTAATAACAGTTTTATAGACGTGAGAAAAATTGTGACGGTATAACTTGTCAAAGTTGCATCGTTTCTGGTGGCTACTGTGTCATATTCAGATGAATTGGACTGAGACAGAAATCTTTAGAAAATACTAAGAAGTAATTAATTACTTAGATGAGGTAAACTTAGTTTTTATGAGATTAGAGTTTCTGCAGGGAAGGAAGGAGTAATTCTGTGTGAGAAATAAGAACTAGTATTAGCATTCAAAAGCGTAAAGTAGCAAACAGGCTTGTTATAGAGAAGTAAAATTAAATACCCCATATTATTACATCTAGACCTATCTTTGCAGGGCTATTGCATGAAGGTGGACATGATTTCTAAATGGGAAACTAAAGATCCCTGTGAGCCTCAGATCCTATGTAAAGCTTGCAAAACCATAAAGAGCCCGCAAGTAAATGTGTTAAATGCATAGTGACTCATAGGAATCCTGTTTGGCTGGTTCCTTAGTGTTTTCTGCTTTAGTGTTCATACACTAAACATGAGGGAAAAAATATCTGATTCTCCATAGATGTACCTAGTAGATTAAATAAGTAAAATATGGGAAATCATAGTGTATCTATCAGCTAATCATGTAAATGCTGTATTCTGAGCCTTAATTATGCTTGGAGTATGCCAAGGTGAAAACTGATGGCATATTTCACTTGGTAAGAAGGCAGTGCATAACACAAACAAGCCAAAAGTAAATTAGAAGTATTCATTTCATTGTATATTTATTGACTGGAAATGATTAATGACATTTTTACTTTATCACAGTAATAGTCTGCTGTTCCTTTTAAAAATATGCACGGAGCAGAGAGTGAAAATCCTGTTTGTTGTACTGCTTCCTTGGCTCATTTCTTTAGTTTGCTTTTGCATCAAGTGATGCAGGGGATCTGACAGACATTGCAAGGGGGTTTTAAGTGAGATATGGAGTAGGTGAGTTTATAAGAAATCAATTCCTAAAATTGCTAATATCTAATGAGAAGACTTACTTAGAGGATTGGATTTTTCTAGGAAAGAAAGAACAGGGAAAGGTAGAAATACTGTGGTATAAGGACCAAAATCATCAAGTCAAATGTCATACTGCAAAGCGGATATGAATGGCCATTTTGTTATCCCTTCATAATTATCTCCAGGCTGTAGCTATGACACACGAGTGACTGGAGTTTATGCAAAGATGTGACTCAGTTTCTACACTGCAGCCAATGATGATGATCATGTTTTTATGACAAGGATGGAGTAGACATACATTTCTAATGCTTTGTACCCAAGAGGAATATCTCCTTTTATGAGAAAGACATCCTGTTGACAACTGAGACTGTACCAGTATTAAAAAATACTTAAATTATGATACTTTTTTCCATCTAACCTCAGCACATCTCCAGTAGGATGTAAACATACATGTTACAGAAGTGCTTGCAAATTTACTATTCTATTAAGGCTAATTTATTACGTTTTAAAAATGCTCAGCATTTCTCCCTGAGTTTAATTTTAGGAGTAAGCGCTTGTGGTTTGGTTTGACAGTAGATGGCTTACAAAAACCAGACTTCTCTTTCCAAGAGTAAAACTAATTTGGCCCTGTATATGATAGTAAAACACATTTAAGTGCTTCCGTTCTTTGCATAGATTAATTTGTTTTATGCACGCTGAAAAACTTTTATTCAGTCTGTTATAATAACATGCTTTTTGAAAAAAGCATCACCCTGCTTTTATATTTAACACTTAATTTTCTACTCCTTTAAGTTCTGAGTCTTGAAATTACTTGTTTGCAAAGTGTATTGCTGATGAAAGCTAGAAGGCTGATTACAGCCTTCCCAGTCAGAGATATTCCCACCTGCGAGTTATGCCAGTGAGAGGTTCAGTTGCAGCACTTTGCCTGAGCCCTGGAGTCGCCCATCCTGTCTGCACAAGGCAGAGGGCTTGGTACTGGCATTGTCAGAGCCCTTCTCCACCTTCCCTGGGCAGGGACCACCTTGCATGCCAGCACTGAGATGGACATTCCAGTATGGCTGCTCCATTTGTGTCATGGAAAAATTCCCACAACATGGCCTGACTCCCTGGGTATTTCATGGCCTCAAAGTGAGTTGTGTCTCTTGCTTTGCAACGTACAGGTGCGTTGCAGTTTTTGGTTGCAGCGATCTCTAATGCTTCTTGTGAATCTGTTGCTGGGTAGACCAGGCAACTGTGGCAGGTGACTTATCACATATAAGCATATCACAGATATCAGTGTGATACAGGTGCTTGAAATTAAAGAAGAAAATTATTACTGTATTTTGGTATTCAAATGTGAAGTTTTCATCATTAGTTCTTGCCAGTTTTTCTTTCTTTTGTACAGCTCCAAAAGAGTACGTATTTTGTTTCCTAAAGGAGTGTGCTTGTTTAAAATGTGAACTGTGATGTTTTGGGTAGTTACGAACCAGATTGGGCAGTGTTAACTTATTTGGACATACATACTTGAAACCCTTTTTATGCTGCGATTCGCTTTTTTATATTGAGTTGTTGAAGGACTTGCAGGTCTTAACATGGAGAGAAAACATATAAAAGGTAATTAGGACTTTTTGACCAGTCACAGCCTATCTGTGGCTCTCAAAGTCTTGATTTGCAGGCAGAGCATGGGGCTCCCACACCCACATCACCCCACCTGGCCAGGAGCAGGAGTGTGCTGGGAAACCTGGAATGGTTAGTCTGGCTAGTTGCACATCATCTCAAGGAAATACAGAGTTGCCAGTTTGCTGTAAAACTTCATGCTCTTTTTTATTTGTGGTCTGCAAAGTTGCTGTGGCATATTTGCAGAATGCTCACCTATTCCAGCTGGAGAACTGCTCAGAACCTGATGTCTTGGAGGTAACTTGGGTCTGTCTTACGTGAAGATTTGGTATAGGTATGTAGTCAGGAAGACTGTTTGTTTTGCTTGGTACAAATACTCCTCTTGCTCGTTCTGGAATGTGAGCTTTTGTAGAACTTCCTGCTTTCAAAGCAGAGCAATGGAAACTGTTCAGACAGTGATATGTCCTCACCCTTGTTTGTATCTAAAATGACCCTAGGCTGGTCTGTTTGAATCTCAAGCTGTAGCAAAAACAGCTAGTTGCCAGGAAAAATACTCTTAAGCCTGTAATTGGGCTGTATAACTGCCAACAAAACAAACATGAATGACAAACTTCATAATTTATTCCATTTCTGACCTGTCAGTTTTTGTCATCTTGAAGTTGCTGTGTTCTTTAACTTTCTACCTTGGGCCTCACCTTCCCAAGTGTCTTTGCTATGGGGCTTATGTCTACCTGGACTTGTCAAATTTTCAAAACATGGATTTATAAATTTATAATTTTGAATTTATAATTTTCAAAACATGATTTTATAACTGGCTAATCTTTCTCAGAACAAGCAATGTCCAAGTCTCCCTTTTTATGCTGAGAACATCTTAGTAGCATTCAATGGCAGAGGTGCACTGCTCTAATATTGCCTGTGGCAACCTTTTATCCCTAAATTCTGTTCTTCTTCTTTCCTGTAGCTTCCATGGTTATGGTAGGGAGGATGTTTTGGTTAAAGTGCAACCTATAATAGATTCTTTGTAAATAAGAAAACAATAGGTACCAAATAATCTACCTGATCTTAACATCAACTCATAAACTGTACCAGAATAAATTGTAAAGGGGTATGAAGATCCTTCATGAGTCTCTGACAACTAAATGAGGATGATCCTTATTGCTGGATTTATCTGGATAATAATGCCAAAATTTGTCAATCCTGTATGCTCCAACTTGGTTCTGCTCTTCCAATTTCTGGTATTGATTTTTCAACTAGAACCTTGTTAAGCATAAACTAGAAGGTTGCTGGATATTCCAGCCCAAAGCATATGCATATCTACCTTTAAATTAAATACTGAAGATAGGCCCTTACTAGATTATTCACTTTTGATATTTTACTGTGTTTAGACTTCAGATTTTGGAAAGTTTAAAGTTTTCTTGGGGAAACCCCCATACCTGAAGCTTCAGTTCTCTGAGAACTTAGATGAAAGTCCACTAAGTTAACTGCTAGTTAGTCTGACTGCTTTAGGGGGCTGCTTATCCATATGAGCAACTTAGTCTTCTTACTTTAGGCTGGCAGTTTTTTCCTGAATATATTAGTGAGCAGGTGGTGATGATACAAATCCATCTGGATTTCTTGTATTTGTGAAACTATGAATGGGCAAGCTGAACTGAGGCAACAGGTTGAACAACACCAGTAAAAAGCAACAGGAGCTTTTTAGGCTTAGGAGCAGCAAGAAATATGAAAAAGATTACTAAGGCAGCATTACTCAATTTTGTTCCGGATTTTTAATCTTATCCTCTTGTTAGTCCTTAGTATATGATGATCACACATGCCCTGTTCTCATCAAATTTCTTTAACTGAAAGCAAATACAAAATGTATAGACCGTGAAGAAGCCTCTTTGGAAACACTAAACAAAAATGTTAGCATGTCCAAAGGGTCCGCAGCATGGTACAACCACTGGGGAGAATTTGAGATATTTTACTGACAGAGTGGGCTGGAAGAAAGCAGGCTGTGTCCCAGTATGCAAGGATGCAGCTCAAATAACTGACTGCAGCATTCCCATTTTCATCATCAGACACTGTCCATAGTGGGAACACGCATTGAACTGGAGTGAGATGACTCATCTCTCCCTTATGAGCAGAAAAGCAGGGAAGAACAGGGCAAGTCCTTTCAATAACTGAGCTCTCTGCTCTCCTGAGAATTTACTGTGGAGGATGAGGCGTGGTTTTCAATCTTAGCCCACTAACACTGTAAAAAGCCTCTAAGTGCTTAATATAAAACTGCAACACGGCTGCTTAATAGCCCTGCCATAGTGTAAAGTGTCCAAAGAATTATTAAGACTGCTCAAATTGAGTGATTAAAAGGGAATCTTTCTCATACAAAGTCAAAAATATAAATATTTCTTTTAAAGGACTTGCAGTTTCTTCTAACCAGCCTTTACAGTGGCATAATAATTTCCTAACTTGCAAATGAGTGTATAGCAGAAAAATTACTCATTTTGATTAGTCTTGTGTCAGACCTTAATACATGACTGGGTTTTGACTGCTCATTGTTTCTAGTTTTTCTTAAGGATGGTGTGTTTTACTGCTTTGTTTGTTCTGCAGGCATGCAGTGAGTATTCCCTGCCTCCAGGACAGGGTGCTCTTAAGATGTAAGCCTGTGGTCAGGCTGCAGAGAGTGACCAAGGGCAAAGGGGGAATTTGCTATGAAGGTGAGGTTTTCCGTGGGGAGAACCAAATGTAGGCGTGGCTCAACTAGTCTGCAAATTAATTTACTGTGCCCAGTTGTGGACAAGTCTGTGTGATTTTTAGGCCCGTGGTTTTTTTCTTTTCCGTCATGTATCCTTGCTAAAGGAAAAGCATGCAAAGTGAGTTTCAAGGTGTTTGCGTGTGCCGGGGCTATTGAACATGAGCCTGGGCACTGACAGCAGCAAAGCTGCTGTATCTGTGGCTCTCCCATTCAGCTTAGGCCTCCTGTGGCTTATTTCTGCATCAACAAATTAAGTGTGAAAGCAATGTACAGCAAGCTCGAAACAGCTAAAAATAAGCTCGGTTATCTGCAGAGAAGGGCAGTGTTCCTTCAGTGATCCCGGCTGCCGTCGGAGCAAGTGGAGATCGATCGATCTAATGTCTGGGCTCGCCTTTCATAAAAGAAGGGCTGTGGCTTTAAGTAATCGCTGGCTGCTTGTGCCAATTGCAGAGCTGCAGTATCTGCCGCTGTCGGGAGCGCTGGGCGCGGAAGGAGGATAACCTGCGGAGGCAAGGTCCAGCCTTGACGCTCGGCCCTGGCCAGACCTGCCCGGCTCGGTGGTGCCGCCGCCACCCGCGCGTCGCCGATGAGGGCCGGGGGGCCGAGCGGGGGGCTGCCGGCGCTGGAAGATGGGCTGCTCTAGCAGCAAGCTGTGCCTCTATTCTCAGTGTGCTGCAGCAAGGGTAATGATGTTTGTTTCGCAGGGAGCCGGCCGGGAGCACGGTGAAGCACCCTGCCAGCCGGGCGCGTGGACCTTGTCACCTCCGCGCGTGGTGTGAGGCGGTGACCGCCGCGCCGGAGCGGCTCTGCCCTGGCTGTGCCTGCGCCGCTCCCCGCGGTGCGGGTCTGGGGCACAGCGGCCCGGCCTCCTCCTTGCCAGGGCACAGCTCCTGGGAAAAGCAGGGAGATGGGTGCTTCTGCTTTGTTATGATCTGTTCACACATTCCTTATGATTCTCTCGGTATAAGAAACACCACCTATCTTAACATTAAGAACTGCGAGCAGCAGGGTGGATTGTATTCAACTTAGAACAGGGTTGAAAGCTTCCCTTTTCTTCATGGTAGACTGAGCATTTAGCAAAGTTCTTGGTTTTGTGTTTGAGTAAGCTTAAGATAAATATTTAATGCATGCTTCTTTCACGTGTACACTGTACTTCTGTGCCCTTGACAGCTATCATTTGATTTGTTCTGGAGGCTTACATTGCTACACCCACCATAAAATATATAATTAATTACCACAAAGTAGGATTTTAATTGCAGAGCTATCCTGGAAAAAGCTGTTCTTTGTTTTAAAGTATATCTTCCTTAACAACAGAAGAACATCTGTGTATATTGTAACAGCTGAACTGTTATCCTAAATGAGTCATATCTTGGCTTCTTGCTCCTGCCTCTTGTTTTTCCTACAGGACACATGTAAGTTAATTATTGGATGGTGCCGTGCTCAGACCACTAGTAACCAAATGTTTGGGTTTTTTGTTCTTTTCTCGGCAGAGGGAGGAAGCACTGAAGCAGCGGAAAGAGTTATCTCAAGAACTAGTTAACCTTCGAGGAGAGCTAGGTAAGAATTTATTGTTGTATTCATGAGAACAGAAATGCAGCAAAGCATATCTGCAGAAGACAGATGCCCTGGTATTGTAATGGCAGTCATTTAATTCCCTGGCTGAATTCCGCTCAGATGCTTTAAGTGCTGCGGAGCCCTGACAGCGTGACCCCAGGTTCACCGAATTCCTGGCACTGATCTGACTGCGCCTTGCGGGGCCTCCTTACAAAACATGCATCTGATGACCAAAGCACTCACTGCTAAAAAATGGGAGGATGGCTGACAGCATATATACTTTTGTTTGATCCCTAACTTACTTGTATGCTGTCTTCTAGAGATTTGCTGGCGAAAAATTCATAAACCTGTAAAACACACTGTGCAAAATCTGCATTTTTGCCTTAGTGACCTGGATGAGTGTAAAATTAACAGAAGGAAATGCTTTCAGGCTGATGAGATTAAATCTTTGAACTCATCTTAGTGGACAGCTCTAACATGAAATTGAACTATATTATGCAGGGGCTGGTTTTGCCAACTTTGAAGCTTGATTTAACTACATTTAGTGGTAACTCCATATAATGTATTTGAACTTAAAAGTTGTTCCAGGCAGGTCTCAGTAGGGGCTGGCTTTGAAAGAACCTGGCCTTCCCCTGCCTTTGCATCCCTCTGTGTCCTTGTGCCAGCATTGCTGCTGGGCAGCCATGCCCTCACTGATGCAGTGATGCAGTGAGCTGCCTGGGCACCTAAGTCAGCTGGTAGTGCTGTTTTGCCAAAGCTGCCTGGCCTGACTTTATTATGTGACTGAAGGAGCACTGGGAGTGGAGCAGAGAGAGAGGGGAAAGAGTAGCAGTGTTGTGTCCACCATCAGCTGCAGCTGATGTTTCTATTACCCTAAAGTGACAATAAGACTAGTTTTTTAATGTGGAAATGGCCTTCTTGCATCACTAAAAGGTTATGTTATAAACTTTATAAACCATATTTCTTTTTATTTATGTACTTAATGTGATTCTCTGAGCAACTCCATTTGTTTACTTTAAGAAAATTACTTTGGAAGGATTGCTATCAGAGCAAGAAAGTCTCTTTCCTTCCCTAGGCTTGTATCTTCAATATTATTTTTCATTTATCAACCTAGGTACTGTGTTTATCACTTAGCTAGAAAGGGAAAATTCTGCTTAGATGGATAGACCAAAAGCTGACCAACACTTTTTCCCATTACCACATTTGAGGGTTTTGGTGGAGTTCAGGTTTTTTTTTTTGAAAGCTTTAGTTCTTTTTAAGGATGCCTCATGATTAGATGAGCTTTCCATAAACTTACCTTCCTATTTTGATTACCAGCTTGCTAAGCTCATAAATGAGACTCCCATTGCAAGCATATGCCATTCAGTAGGTTGATAACTAGAAAAATCTTTAAATGTAACTGTGCCTGATGGATCTGTGACACCCAAGGTCACAGAGCTTTCAGACAGGGATGCTGGCTGATGTGCTGCTGGATGACATTGTCAGCTGCTCCCCTTATGGAGCTGGCCTTCCTGGGTCAGTTCTGCAGGAGTATTTGAATGGCCGCCTGAAGCTCACTTCCCTTTGTAAAACTTCCAGACCATGGTTTCATGAAGCATTTATTTATCTCCATGCAGCTCCTTTGTCTTAACCAGTCACATGTCTAGCCTTTCTGTGTGGCTCTCATCAGCATGTAAAGGGAGTGGGTTTAATTAGAGAAATGAAAAACTATCCAGGTCTTCAATTCTATCTAGCTTTTAAAAGAACTGTTTTGGTTTGTTTTTTTTAAAGTTAAATTAATAATTTGTTGACAAGGTGCAGGAAAGGCATTCTTATTAGCTGAAAATAATCTGCTTAAATACATACCTGCTAATCAGCTTTCTACTGACACTATTAAATGGATACGGCTGAACTTAAGATTTCCATAGACTATTTTAATGTAAGTACTGTGAATTTTCATTCACAGTATGATCTAAGCATAGGTTTGCTGGGGAAGTTAAGTGCAGTTTGAGTCTTATTTTGGCCACATAGATTATGTTTTGTGGAGTCCCAGCTGCCATGTTTTTAGTGACTGTTGGTTTGCAGTTTGGGGACAGGCAGTCTGAGGAACCAGGTGTGTCCAGCTCAGTGTGGCCCTTTCCCTGCTGCTGAGTTTGAGAGTCTCCTGCAGCTTGTACAGTTTACATTTCTGAGTATTACTCTGAAGTGCAACTGCGCACATTCCCAAGCTCCTTGATTTACATTGCAAGACCAAATGCACTTGCTGTCAGATGGTCTGTTTTTCTGGGTTATTGTGTATGACCATTTCTACCAATATACCTTTTTGTTTAATGCCTTAAATATGCATTTCTGCTTTCAGTAGCTGGAAATATGTGCTAGATTAGCAGTAATAAGGGCCTGGGGATAGGCTTTTCCAAAGGGAGTTCAAATTCAGTAACAGTTGGGTTCTGAACTTGGGCTTCCTTAAAATCTTCAGCTACAAAAACTAATAAACTTTGGGGTTTGAATGTAAGCACCATAGTTCTGTGAGCCTGGAGCACCTAGGGACGTTCTGCTTGTCAACTGTTTCTGTTAAGATGTGAGCTAGCGTGTAAACTAGTTATGTAAGTAGAAATTGCAAGAGCTGCATATTTCTTGAGAGGTACAGAACTATTCCTCTAAATTAACTGCACTCCAAATTGTTTCAGAGCTTCCTCACAACCATACTGGATGTGATCCAGCTCAGTCTTGCTACAGAAAAGCAGGTGCAAAGCTGAGTCAGCCTGTGTCCACTTTGGCCCTTTGAACATTGCCATTCCTGAGCCTTTCTTCCAGGCCTGGAGAGGCCTGTGTGCCCTGGACAGACAGCCAAATTCCAAACCCTCTCTCTCACCTCCAGCTGCTGCATGGCAATTGATAAACTGTATTTTATTCAGAGTAACTTCATGTTCTTTTTTATTACTAAATTATCTTCAAGATGCTTTGGAAGCTCAGATAGAAGAGACTGTTGTGTTTTACAGTGAATGTGATTTGGTTTTCAGGGTAAGGTGATCCTTAAAAATTCTTAATAATAGGTAGATGTTTCTTTCACTTATTTGAGACAGGGCCTGACTTGCCAGGCTCCATACACTTACCTGTTTGCCTACTTGAACACTCTGTCATTTGTAGTGTTTGCAGCATAGGGGATTTGAATTTACTTCCTGGCAGAGAAGTGAGTGCTTCACGTTCTTTATTCCATCATACCTGCTTAAATGTTGCTTAAAGCAGGCTTTTTTAGCTACCTGCCTTGTCTAACTTGCCCAAGAAAAAAATATGCAATGTGGTTTAATATCCTGTATAATTGGTCTCATTATGGAAGTAACACCAAGAGAAACTTGGTCATAAACTTGAAAGCTTCTTTGAGTAGAAGAACTTTCAATATTATGAATCTGACAATACCATGAATTAATTACTATATACATACAAAAATATATATTGTATAGAGAAGGAAATGAGCTCGTTTGTAGCAGACTTATTGGTCAAGTGAACAAACAGCTTGCAGTGTGAAATACAAGGTTTGAGCAATTACGTGTTAGTGCAGTGTAGTATCACGCAGTACTAAATGCCTGGGCTTTTTTGTAGTAATCACCCCTGTTTCACATCCCCCACATCTATTAAAATGCTGACAGCTTACTGTCCTAGCGAACTCTGGTTTGGAATTTCAGACAGTCTAATGCCTTTTCATAAATCATAACCAGGCCAGTGAGTGACTTGGACAATTTTATGAAGATAACTACTGTTTGCAAACCATTTAATTCAGGGTTCAGAATAATCCATTGTATTTTACCTTAGAGCTGTGGTTATGGTAGCTTTTAGGGGAATGTAAGTTGAAAAATCTTTTATCTAAGCAGTTTAGCCATAAAAGCTAAGTTGGATGATGATTTTATAATTGGAACAAGAAAAAAAAAAAGGAGATGCTGCACAATGGTAAGATCTTATCTCTTGGCTACTTCTAGTGAAAATACAAAATAGCTTTCTTGGAGATACAAAGGCAACTTTTGTAGTCCTCTCCTTCAGCTGCAGCAACTGTTGCTGTGGTTTGGATCTGCTGCTGTTTGCACTGTTGCAGGGAGTTGCCATGTGCGTGGTTCTCCATGCTGCTTTTGCAGGCATTTGGTTTATTATTTTGGCACTTAAAAAGCTTTGTAGTAAAATACCCAAGAGGCAAGTGGCTGATGTTAACTACTACAAATAAAGGGTAATTTTACATGTCAAACCCAGCATTCCTGCCCTGAAGATTTGCTGTTACCCAATCTCAGAAACTTTCCATGATTTCTAAAGGTCATGGTTGGGCCCAAAAGAACTGGGCTATTCATTAGTAATTAAAGGTGCTAAGAAGCCTAAAAATACAGATTAACCTTGACCCATGTTGTACTAATACAGGAAGAGACAGCTATATGATTGGGAAGAGAAGCTGGGACAACCAAGGGGAGAAAAAATAGTAATATTTGGAGGAAAAATACACTAATGGCTCTGCTATATGAATGAAGAAGTAAAAACGGCTCCTGGCGGCAGGCACACTATCCTTAAAACTGTTTATAGTGTTACAGGTAAAGTTGAGCAAACTTCACAGACCAATGAATAGTGCATCTTTTCATCTCTGTGGCTTGATTTTTCTGTGAAATGCTGTTGGACCCTTTGTTTCCTGCTGGGTTTGTTTTGTTGCTTGTTTTTGTTAAGGTTTGTTGTCTAGAGAAGACACTTCAAGCACTTCAAGAAGGGAAAGGAAAGACAGTAGTAGTGTACAAAAACTCTGAAGTATGCACTTCAGGAACATCTGAAGTGGATGAGAAGTTGAAATAGATTTGTGTGTTTGCGACTGGAAGAGCACATGTTACAGTTACAACTTTTTCTTCAAAGTTCAGCATGAGTTCAGTGAGAATACTCTTCAGTTGAGTAGCAAAAGAGTTTGGTTAGTCAGTGGCTAAATGGCCAAATTAAGGATGTTGGGACAAATAATGAAAAAGGCAACTTTCTTAAAAAAAAATCAGAGCGGTCATAAAATACACTATTCAGTCCACAGATGGATAGAGCTGTGCAAAATACTTGCTGCAGACATTTCAATCTCAAGTATTTTGACAAGCTTTGGTTTATGGAACATCTCATAACCTCAAATTAACAATTCTTTAGTTGGTGTTTTTGCTGAAGCCTTACATGGTCAGTTTCTTGCACCATTATGATACTGGGAGCTCACCAGCTGTGTAGTAGTTCTGCTTCTGGTTTGGATGGTGGGGGTTTAAGTCAGGCTTGTGATCTGCAAGGAAGAGTTGTAGGCTCCAGCTTTGTGGAGGCCAGTTACCTTTACAGTGACGACTTTTAACTGCAAGTTTTAAAAGATTTTGTTTGGCTTTGTAACATTAGTCTTCTCATAAATCTGAATTGCTAACTGCCTGAAGGGGAACTGATGCGTCTGTTTTCTTTGACAAAGGCGTGGTTTGATATTTGCTTTTTCTCTGAAGTGCTTTGCATCATCTGAAGTTCTGTGTGCTGACATTTAAAGATAAGGCAACGATAGGCAGCACATTCTTCTGGCTGACTGGAGGCAAATGAGTAGCTCTGGCCTTGCAAATAAGGCATTTGATGCTTCTTCCTCTGTTAGTTTTAAATGAAGTGGATCATTTGAAGCATTTTGCTGCAGTTACCTCAACTGAGCCATGCAAGTCACCTGCCTTTCAGCTATGCCCTTACTCTGCTATAGGTTAGCTCCATCTGTAAGTGGTTGGCTGTGTAATACCTCCATTTTGGCTTGCTGCCTGGTTCTTGGCATTGTAAAATAATGTCCCCTAACAATGATGTTACCTCTTCTGCAAAAATGTGGCATTGCAGAGTATATATATTCAATAACTTCTTGCCACTGCAATGTGGTAGAAATGTGAAAGCTATTTTTTTTCTTATTCCTTTCCATAAGGGAGCAGTTTTAAGAGAAGTTTGTGGAAGGAAAAGGGAAGTAAAAACTTCTTTTGGTGCTGGTGCAGAAAGTAGCAAACTATGAAATTTGCTTGAGTTGCAGAGAATGTTGTGGTAGGTTTCAGTTGAGCCTCTGTTGCATCATTGCCAGAGAATGAAGAGCTTGGCCTAAATCTGTCCAGATCAGCAGATCTTTCGCATAGACCCAGCATAGCTAAGCTTACTGTTAAGCTTACTGTTAATTCAGGTAGACACACATGCAGATTGATTTCCATGCAGTACAACTCACTCTTAAAACTTCTTACTTCCACTGCAGGTTCCAAGTGATGGTAGCAGGGCCAAGACTCTTTACATTCCCTCAAAAGAGAGTGCAAGTCCATCAAGTTACTCACATGCTTTTAACGAGCTATAGCAGAGTAAGACACGTGTAACTTGAGGCCCTCTGCTGGGGCAGGCTGCTTTCCCTTGAGCTGACCCATTACTGCTCTGGGAATCAGTCCTTGAAGATACTGGAATTTAATTATCTTAAGGCTCAAACACAGTTGTGATGAGAATTTCCTGTACTGCCTGTACAAAAATCCTTGCCTCTTCCCATGCTTTTACATAGAGTTTATATTTACACTGTTTGGGCAGTGTGCCAGTCTGCTGTGAAGTGCATGCATGCATAACTTCTGCTTTGAAGATCGAGTTAACATTTTAGTTGATTTGTCTCTTAAGGAGCCACTCATCTGACTAATTTATTTTAAACCATAGTACTAGAGTCTGCATAGAACCAGTTATGCTCAAGGTCAGTGACCACACACTTGTGTTAAGAGATGCTGTTTCACCTTGCTTCCAGGCTTTGGGTGCAGCTGGAACTGCATAAGGCTTTTGCTGCAGTCATATTAACAGTAGGAGTGTGACTTGGAAATGCTAAATTTCAAACTCAAAAATGCAAGTTGCTAGCTTCTGTTTTGCCTTTCTACCAGCTGCAAATATGGGGAGACAAACCTAGGCAGCCTTCTTAGCAGACCTGTGTTAGTGCAGATGTAAGGAGAATTGCACAGCATTTCTCTTTTCTTTATGCTCTGCAGTTTTTGCCTAAAATTGTTCTCTGTCTTGCGTATCTAAATATCTCAGCCATAAACACATGAGCAGTACCTTCAAGATTGGCAGATCTGTATCAAACTGTCCACGTCAGGCTAGAATTGCTTCTGCTGCATATCTGAGTGTGGGTGTCATTAAACATATAGTTTTCTAGATATTAAGACTTTCAAATTTAGCTAAGTGGTTTCTATGTCAAAAAGTGAAGTACTCTGACAAATATTCTTCTGAAATGGGATCAAATAAAGTAAAGTAGTAAATGCAATTAATTTTTTTATCATAGCTTTTCAGTGTCTCTCATGAGACATTCCTTCTTCCATGTCATGTCAATCTGTCACACTTGTGCTTTTTATGTGGGCTCCTGGCTTAACTGGGTTCAATTAAATTCTCAGCCTAAGAAACACTGAATTTGGTATTTTTGTGAAGATCTTTCCATGCGTCCTTGGAGGCACACATTTAATGGATAAACTGTATTTGTCTTTGTGTATAACCATGCGTTCACTGTTTTCAATACCTGTAGATGAAGATGTGACTTTTGTATTGAACTTGATCCAGTTCTTTTTGGTTTTTTTACATCTTCAGTAACCACTTCTGCAGCTTGTGAGAAATTGGAAAGAGACAGGAATGAACTTCAAGTTGCTTATGAAGGGTTTTTGCAGAAGTTAAACCAGCAACATCATGATGACTTAGCTGAGCTGGAGGAGAGGCTTAAACAGTTTTACACTGCAGAATGTGAGAAACTCCAAAGTATCTGCATTGAGGAAGCTGAAAAGTACAAAGCTCAACTCCAGGAGCAGGTTTGTAACACTCAAAAGTAGAAAACTTCTCCAGCAACTGTTTTCTGCTACAAATGAGCCTTTAGAGAATCCTGGGTTTTGCTAATAACAGTTACTTAATGTGAAATTCTACTTCATTGCTGCAATAAAAGTACTACCACACTAATCTGTATAGATCTTATGTTTAAATGTGGTGGAGATTGGTTGTGTTTTGCCAGCTGAAGTAATTTGTAGAGCACCATAGGTTATTTCCAGAGCTTCGTGGGATATTTGAGTCAGCTTGAGTTTTAAGGTTTATAGAAACACACCTGCCCTCTGACCCTGCTTTGCAACTCCATGTGTGTGACAGATGTATACATTATCCTGTTGGTAGTGGTGAACTGTATAGCATCAGTCTCATTTATTAAGTCTTGTACACAGCTTAGCTTCTACTTTTGAATCCTGCTAGACCATTTAAAATGTACTTGATGTAGTGCATGAAGCCACTGAAACAATGCTTTGAACAAGGGTTGATACATGTAAGGGGAGAAAAATCATGTTGTCATATTGCAGGTGGACAATTTGAATACCACACATGAAAGCTTTAAGCTGGAACTCGAAAACAGACACTCAGAAAAAGTAGAGGAGCTGAAAAAGGAGTATGAATCCTCTTTTTCAGGCAAGTATTTTGTATTTAAGTACATATGCTATAGTACTGCTAGTCACAAACATATTCTGGCTTTTTGATCATTATGTCACCTTCACTGTTCTTTGTGGACAGCTATCTTTATTGGCCAAAGACCTTCCTTTGGAGCTGACAGTCTTATTTTACATACAACAAAAACCATGATCCCACTGTAGTTGAATGAAACTTTATAAATAGTTTGAGTGCAAGTGACTTTTTCTTGCAGTAAAAGATACATGAACTGCCCTCAAAATCTCAACTGAGTAATTCCTCCAACCCCCACATTCTGTAAGGAGCACCTCAGGACTGAAAATGAGGATAAGCTGGGTTGTGTACTTCCCATAATGACATGGAAATATTACACACTGTGTACAGTGCAGTGTCGCAAAGGTGTTTTTCAGGGAGAGGGTGGTGACATGCTCAAGTTTAAATGACATTGCGTCTCACTGTTTTATCCATCCTCCTTCCAACTCTACTTGGTAGCTAAGTTTCCAGTGATAATTTTTTGTCTTGAAGACTCATCATGCTTCCATTGCTTTCAAAGAGCAAACTCCTCTGCATGGTGTCCAAAGTAGGACAAGTAATGTTTTTCTAGAAGTTTGTGGAAGACACAATTTCACTTTTTGCTGTGTTTTCTTCCATAAAATCAACTTGTATCAGATGTGGCCTGTGCTTAGTAAATCCATTTGTTCATGCAGATGAATGCTCTCAAAACTGACAGGCAGTCTGCTAATGAAATGAAAATGAGAGGGGAGAATCAGCAAATCTCAAGTGGGAATAAATCTGATACTCTGTACATGCTTTGCATCAGTTAATGATGAATGTTCTTTCTGTGTTGCCATCAGCTGTATATATGCAGGCTGGCTCTTTAGGCTGTTTCTTTCCAGAAAGAATTTTCATATCTTATGTGATATTAAAAATCTGCAAAAATAATTTTTTTTAGAGCTCAAGAGTACCCATGAATCTGAAAGGAAGTCGCTTGAAGATTCCTTTAAAGAAAAACAGGAATTGCTGGAGGTTTGTTAAAGGCTGGGTTAATTGCAACAGTTTAAAACCTGAAAAGCAGTTTGGAGATGTGCATTGAATTTTTGATCTAACAATACAATATATTTGCATTTCAGAAAAAAATCGATGAACTAAAAAGTGAAAACAATTTTCTGAGTGAGAAGCTGAAATTAGAAGAACAAAAACAAATAGCCAAAGAAAAAGCCAATCTTGTAAGTCTTCTTCCAAAGTAATGTGGATAAACAGATCTTGCCTATGTTTATTTTGCTGCATAATGCAGATCTGCAATGAAGCCTGAAAGGGCTCCCATACTTAGTAATATATTTTGTAAATGACTCACCTGCCAGAAGTTTTTACAAGCACTGTGATTAACTGTGTTAACTTTACTATTATAATTCTATAAAGCTGTTGAGTGTCTAAGTCAGGGGTGTAAATAATCGCCTAAGCTAAACGGAAGACCCATGTGGGTACAGGAGTTGTACCACAGCATTTTTCTGGATAGTTGGTAACTGTTGTACCAGTGCTATGATCAGTGTGAGCTTGCATCACTACTGCAAAGCTCATTTCTAATGCATTTATTCAAATGTTGATTCATACTTTTTGCTGATTTATCCTTCAAAGAAACTTTTCTCTTGTCCTGTCTTTCCTCTCAAGGCTGCTGTTGCCTCTGATGCCCCTGGGATAGAAACATGTTCTGAGAGAGGGTTTTTTTATGCACTGTGTAGGGGGGTGGACACAAACATGCTTATCTCTCTGGTTACCCAGAAATAAATGGAATACCAGTAGTATTGCTTATTCCACAAAAAGAAATTTCATGCCGAAAGACTGTGCCTCTAGTGGAAGTTGCCCTAGTTTTCACTGGAATTTGTTTTATTTTCTGTTATTGCTTGTTCTAGTGGCAGGACAGAGCTGCCACAAGAAGAATCTGCAACCACAATATGTTGCTGTGGCAGTGGGAGTTTGAACTGTAATTTCACAGGCATGCTCAGATGCTGCTTGAATTAAAGGGGCAATAGTCAAGTGCCTTTACATAGCTGCAAATGTACTTTGTCCTTTTCTGACAGCATAAGATGCATGATCAGCTTGAGACTTCTCTTTGGAAAAGCACTAGTTTGATTCAGTAGACTCTTCTGTACTAAACACAAATTCTGCAGTATCAGAATTCTCAATAGTCCTTTGAAGACAGAGATGTATTCCCACCTCTGTGGTATCATTTATATAGTGTCACCTGATATTCCCAGGGTTTTTGCTAAAAACTTATGCAGGCCTTTCAGCCTTTTTTATTTGGCTGTGTGTTCTCCTCTGAGTACCTAATGTGGGGGCTTAGACTTAACTTTAAAAACGCATTTTAAGACCATATTACTTGAGGAGGGAAAGAAATTGAATATTGAACATACGGTAAGCTGCATTTCAGCTTTTCAGTACTGCTCTTCTTGTAAGCTCCTAGATTCCATGTTTGAGTCACAAAACAGGAACAAATTGTCTGCTACCTTCACTGAGGCAGCACAGCATGCTTTGCCCTTGCACAGACTTCTCAAAAGAAGTTAAACAAGAACCACTAATGCAACAGACCTTAAAAACAAGCAGGAGAATGAACTGTGTAGGTGATGGAGCCCCTATTAACTGTGACATGTCCTGGCCCTGTCCTTCTGGGACCACACCCCACAAAACTGCAGGCATTGCCGTCCTGGCTGAGGTTTCTGGTGTGGCAGAGAAGCTGTTACTCAGTGCAGTGCACCTGTGTTCTTACCCAAATGCACTGAAACAAGTTTTGTTTGATTTTGAAGATAAACTTAGTTACATAACATACTGTATCGATTCAGCTCACGTTCCATTCTCACTACCTGGAAATGGACTAAGACTTGCTTTATTTTTCGGGCTTTTTTGGCTGTGACTGCATTGAGATGCAACGAATGTGTTTTACTCTGCTGTGTTTGAATGGTTTCTTACTCTGGAAAACAGGTCCTTGAGGAAACCACATCTTACCCTACTCTGGCCTCCTCCTGCTTTCCCTTCCACCTCCCAGAAAACAGAAAAAGGAAAAGTAAAAAAGTCCTGACTTGCTATATTGTAGATAGGTCATGGATGTGCACCATTTGTATGTATAATTTAATTTTCAGGATGATTCAAAGAATCAAAGAATTTCAAAGAATGGAAACCCAAAAATGTTCAGTTTCTGCTTATGAGCCAGCTATCTTTAGACTCAAACCAGGGAAGATAAGAAGCTACAGTCAAGTTCAGAACTTACACTTCTGGTGCTTTTTTGAACTATTCCAGTGCCTAAAAACTCTTCAAATGTTTACTCTAATTATGTCTTGGGATGGGTTATGAGTAATATGAAATAAATTTTGGAACTCCTAGCCTTAAGGCCTTTGGGCACTCCTGTGAAACAAGTTTTGCTGTGACAGCATTCATGCCTTCCTTTGATTCACAAGGGTTTTTCATGTCTGTGCACTGTTTTCTGAACAGCTTCTAATGAAGCAACTGCAACTGTCCACCTACCCTGAAGGACAAACAAAAACCGAGGAGAAAGTGATACCAGAACTGTTTTTTTAGTGTTTGACTTGATTTCACTTAGAACAAGTAACTTGTTACCATAATTATTGTTTTTTTCTAAATAGCAGAGAAACATCTAATTCCATTACTGAAATTCAGGGTACTAAGCAAACTCTCTGGCAATCTTTCAGAAAAACCCACAGATTATGTACCTGGAACAGGAGTTGGAAAGTTTGAAAGCAGTGCTGGAGATCAAGAATGAGAAACTCCATCAGCAGGATATAAAACTAATGAAAATGGAAAAGCTGGTGAGTGTTCTTTGGGGTTTGGCAGGCTGGGGCTGTGTCTCTGACTTGTGTTCCTATAACGAACTTGGGCTGGACAGACTTATATGCAAGGATTAATCTTTTTTGTTTCAAAGGGAACAGGAATTTGTGATGGGACAAGCTCACAGTGCAGGTACAGCTTCAGGATATATGTCAAGAGGAGAAAAGAATGACCCAGTGCTCTAAATGACCTTTTAACATCTTAAGACAACTACTGGCTTGCATAAACTGTTGCTATGTTAGTACAGATTATCTGGGAGCTTCTTCCCCCAAAGAACAAAATAGTTACCTGCTACATTGCTCAAGTGGTGTGAAAGATAGCGATATCAGGAAAACATTAACAAGGAAATGATCCTAATTTAACAAGAAGAGATCAAATATGAAATGGAGTAAGTCTTGACTAGCTTAGGCCAATCATTTTAGCTGTTAAACTGCTTGTTTAGCTGTGTGACTGTCTTCCTGACCTGTGTGTAATTCCACATGAAAAGTCAATTTTGGAGGCAGGACTTTTAATCACTTAGCATGCTCTTATTTGTGACAGGACAGGGTCCTTCTCCTGGGTGGGGCCTTTGAACACTGTTGTAATGTTTGCTTAAGCAAGACTTTAATGAGGAAGTATAGAAAGAGGTTTGGATACAAAGGAACACATTTATGTCAGTTGTTCAGTATTGTGCAACAGTGTATGTTACCCTAATCTACAATTACTAGCACATTACTGGCAAACCTTCATCTTTTCCAACAGACATTGGCCACAGTGTAGAAGGCCTTGGACCATCCAACTACTTAAATCAGTTTTTCCTTTTATTTTTGGTAACATCCTCCAGCAATGACCTGGAATCAGAAGAGCGATAAGGAGACCTGTTTACTCAGGGGAACTCTTGAATTTGTTTTGTTATTTCTAGCCAGTCTTGTCTAGAGAGGTACTACAGTGTCTAAAACTGCTGCCCATCACTGCCAGAAGTTACTGGAATGTGCTGGTTAACAGCAGGCCCCTGATCCAGTCCTCCTTGTTGGCATCTAATCAGCCCAAGTGGCCAAGTGCCTGTTTAAGCAAGGATAAGATAGGTAGGATGTTTTTGTATGTACTGTAACGAGCTCTGCAAACTCCAAATTGCCAACATCTGTGATCACTCATTCAGAATCTTAATGGGTTACGTATGGGTTATATTTCAAATTGTGATCTTCTTTCCAAGGTGGAGAACAACACAATCTTAATGGATAGATTAAAGAAGATCCAGCAAGAAAATGAAGAATTAAAAGCCCGGATGGACAAACACATGGAACTTTCAAGGTGAAAAATAATCTGTGGGCATTTAGATACCGTTAATCAGGGGGAAAGGGTTCCTGTGAGAAGAAAGAAAATTCTGCTAAAGTATTGGTGAATGCAATTTTGTAGTACTCTGTGAAAGAACACCTAAGTTTCTTCCCTACTTGTATCTCTGCAAATGTGCATTCCATTGTAGAATAACAAACAGGAACACTTTCAAAGGCAATAAAGGTTTAGAATGCTCTTCAGTATTCCGGTGTTTTAGGGAAGACAAAACAGAGAAACCATCATACAAAGATTGTCCCTTTTAAGTACTACCTGGCTTGAAAGCTAGACCTAGGTCATACTTATAATCACTTCAGTGAGTGATTTGTCCCAAGTTTAGATCAGTGTGGTTTATTTAGCAATAACAGTAATATTTAACATCAATAAAACAGGTGTGAGATCCTCCTAATGGTTGGGTTGCTTAAATGCATGGCCAGACTCTTCCTTCCAGAGTGAAGGAATCTGTAGCTCCTGTGTTGAGCTGTGCCTGCAACAAGACCCAAAGGCTCCAACACAGCTGTTTAAAAGCCTGTGTTGTTTTAAGCAGGACAAGCCTCACTTTTCAAATACTTTTTCTGGCCCTTAGGGATGTTTCTTACTGGGACTTTCTCCTGCTTTCTGTAAGCTACCAGTTTAAATATAGCTAGGATGAAAACATGCTCAGTCCTCCTGTTAAAGCTGGAATTCAGTTGTGAGCCAAGCAAAGGTTTATGCACTTTCAGACCTTTCTTTAAGTTTCAATACTGCAGCCTCCAAGTTGGATTATGAGTTCTGATGTAAATCTTCTATTTGCAGGCAACTTTCTACAGAGCAGGCTGTTTTACAGGAGTCACTAGAGAAAGAATCAAAAGTAAACAAGCGCCTGTCAATGGAAAATGAAGAACTTTTGTGGAAGTTGCACAATGGTGACCTATGCAGTCCAAGAAAACTGTCTCCCAGTTCTTCATCTGTGCCTCTTCAGTCCCCACGAAATTCTGGTAACTTCTCTAGTCCCGCAGTGTCACCGAGATGACATCTCTTTAGAGGGGCCTGCATTTCATTTCTGATCTGCAGAACCTTTCCTAACTTTAATCACAGGAGCAAGAGCTATATTAGCCACCTATGACAACTAAACATAACTGGAAACTATTTGGTGCAAAAACAGCGATAGGAGACTGTGAATATGGGAGTAAGACATTTGCTCCTACCGAAAAGACTTATGACCTCTATGGACAGCGTTGCACAAAGCACTTACAGAGCAAGAAAAGACTTGTTCATTGCCTTTTCACCTAACCAGAAGAAGCTCAGGGGCTTAGAGATAAAGATCACCACCTTTATAATATGTTCCTTACACCGACACTTTTTTAAGGCTGTGTGTGTGCGTGTGTGCGTGTGCCGTGGATGGAATGGGTGTAACACACTGTGCGTGTGTCTAATGCTGCCTTCTTTGCTGTGTACATAATAAAGGATAAAAGCTGAAGACTATACATTGACATGTACTTCCTTGATACTGCTGTCAGTATGCATGCTTAACAGTACCCCTGCATGGGAATGAGGAGAAACTGCCACTGGTACTGTAGGATAGTTTCCTTCATCATTCTGGCTGGTAAAAAAATGGCATGAAGACCTTTGTCAACTGACTCATTAGTGTCCTGGCCAACCTGAGTATGCAACTTCAAATTAATTTTACAAACAAATTGAACTGCAGCCATATTTTGCACGGGTTCTTGGTTTCATGTCCATGCACAACTGCCATTTATGAGAACTTTTTTTGCAGGGTGCTGTGGATTTTGGATTTCAAGTCATAGAGTTGTAGTCAGAACCACAGTAAGCCCTCAAGGTTGGAAGTTCTTATCTGAGTTGCAAGTTTAGAAGCCCAGACCTAGCATCTTGCCTCCTGAAAAGGAAGCACTAATTTTCCAAAAATAGCATGTCTTTTCCTGAGGATAAACAAGATGTAGATTTAAAAGCCAAAGATAAAAATGCAGTAATTACAACTAGGTGCATTCTTAATTCAGTTCTCAAGAAGATTAGGTCATTTGTGAATTCCAGTGTAGCTGGTGACACACTTTGCCTTTTTAAGCATCAGCATTTATATTAACTTTCCTCAGGGTTGGCTAAATTCATGTGAGGATGAGGTGGTATCGGTGTATTTTATCTAGCTAATTCTGCCATACTTTCCCTCTTACACTGCAGGATATTGGTGTTTTGACAGTTCATCAGGTGAAAAATCCTGTACAAGAGATTCTGTAGGGTAGGGGAAAAATATGTCCTGGCTGCTGGAACTGGAGGATGAGGGTGTCAGCATTTCTGGAAATAACACATGCTGAGTTTCGGCTTCAACAGGGTAATTGGATAGCCTTGCTCCACCCTTGATCAGACGTGTTTAAGATGACTTCTCTGTACCTACTAAACCAGGTTCAGCTTCAGATTAGTCTTAGAAAATACTACTGATGCTTACAGTAGCTTGGGCTTCACAGCAGGGCTCGGACATTGCTACACTGCTGATTAGCTAATGCTGGTAGCTGGCTGAGATTCCCTGTCTTATGCAGTAGCTTGGGAACAGGAATCAAGGGCAAGGAAAAGCATGTAGGGAACTCAACTGGATAACCACTTCAAACTATTTTACCTAAGGCTTGCAAAATCTTGGCCAGCAATGAGGAACACAGACATAGAAACAAGACTGTTAACAGTGCTCATACAGTAAGTAAATTTGTAATGTATTTCAACTTGTGATTAACTGTTTCATCATTAAATTTACTTAAACCTCTCATAATGTACAAGTTAAGAGTGCCATTTTTATGGAATATTATGCTTTCTTTTAATCTCTTTTAGGGCACTGTACATACCACTTACTAGTGGTGTCAGTACTTAAAATGTTTACTAGGAGGTTCAAATTTAAGTATGAAAATCCTATGTTGTCTACAACTTGGCTTTAAGTATGTCTTGGAACATTCTTTCTTTCTACGGTCAAAGAGATTTGATTGCATGTATTTTAGCTGAACGCTTTACAATAAATTTTTTGTATCGATTGAAGGATTATTCTTCTGCTTATGTTAGTCAAAAGATCTATAAGGAGGAACCTTTTCCCAGCTACTAAAACCCCTTAGTATCTGCTTAGCACAGCAAAACAGCAATATGGTGAAGCTTCAGGGCACAAATTATTAGTGTTCAGCTAATCCTTAGAAAATTTTCCCCTTGTTACTCCACTTGTAGGTAGAAGATAAAGAGACATGGAGACAAAGATACACAGACCTTGCTTGTGAGTCCTCAGAACATTCTGCGCGTGAGAAAAACCAGCGAGAGGTTAGCAGGACACAGGTCCTGTCACAAGGACACTTAATTACCTAGCCACCAGTGAGAACTTTATTACTTTAGTTGCAGTGCAACGCCTCGAACAGATGATGCAAAGTAAAGTGCACACAAATGTTTGAAGGTCAAATATGGCATAGTCCTTCCTGTAGCAAGAGCAGGGAAAGCTTTTCCAGGCTACCGTACAGAAAAGTAAGTATGATATAGTAGATAATACAAAGACTGTTAATTTGTGATCATTTACCTTCACAATACAGGAGACTCTTCATGTCTAAACTGCTTGCAGGTGGACTCTTTAATGCTTTTATGAAGAAATGAAGACTGCTTGTATGTAGAAATCAGACTACAGAAATATCTGTTTAGTGTTTGTCCTGTTGGTCTCAATGAATTAAATAATTCTGCTAATCTGTAAATACTGTTTCAATGTTTTTCTCTATTTGAGTATTAGTATTTCAAGCTTTAACTTAAGTATACCATGTGTTGGTAAAGGCTTTGTTCAATCCACTAACTTTTACATATTTGGGGTTTTTTTTCTTTAGCATGAAGTTTCCCTCAGGAAAAGCTAGAAATCTGGTCACCATCATCATAAGCCAAAGGTCACGCAATTGAACAAGTGATTTTCCTCAGATATTCAACTTCACTCTCAGTTCCAACTATAATGATAAGTTTCAGAGTGAACATTTAACAGTGACATTTAACAGCTGTGCCATATAGTTTGTTGCTGTTCAAAATATTCATAGTATGGTCCACCTTCAATAATTTTCTCTAAAGGTCATTGTAAAAGTTGCACTGTATTTTCTATAAAATTTGGGGTGAATAATTTCCTTGAGTTAACTGAAGACTTGATGTTTTTCATTACGAACACCAAAGACACTTCCATGTAAACTGGTGTCATGCAATTCATGCAGGAAATTCCTTCTAAACAATAACCAACCACTGATTTGTCTGACAGCCAAGAAATCATTTAGGGCTGAGCTGCAGCTAAAAAAGTCATCATAAAGTTGGGATAACCACTGATCCCTTAAGAAAAAATACCTTCTGACCATCACTGCTGTCTTGCCTTAGAAGAGCAGTGACACAGGTATGGGAATGGAAATAACAGCATGTAACTTTGACAAGTCATTTAAATTTCATTTCCATGGCTTCATTCTCTTACCATGTCACTGTTGATTTAGGTGGAAGTGTGCAATTAACAGCAACAATCAGCTCTGCCCGGGGGGCTTTTGGTAAAATAAAAACTATGTAAAACTCATAGTAAAAGAACTCTCATAGTTTTCAATTACAAGAATTATTTTGATGCTTGATGGGAGGACAAGGACAGAAAGCATGGACAGGACATGACACGAAAACTCTTCTGTATCAGTCTTGAGACCCACCAGTGATGGTTACTCATAACCAATACACCTCAGGGGAATATTCACAGAATGGATTTACACCATCTGTTCCTCTCCTGTCAAACCATCATCAAGGAAGCCATGCCTCCACTGTGCTGTTGAACAAGTGTGGGCAGGTGACATGATCTCCCACTTCCCAGATACTTTGAAGGAAATCAATTGTGGAAGTACAGGTTCAAAGGCACCTTGAAATTCAAAAAGCTGGCACAACTCCAAAGGGAAAGACACCGTTCTGAGAAATGAAAATGCTAAAAAGGAATTAACACATTGCACAGCCTCATCTGGAAGCTCAAGAATTGTTAGAAGTTAATTTGGTCACAATAGAAAAAACCCACATGGTACAAGAACATTTTTCTCCCTAAAAAAATGGTACAAAGACCTTTTTTAGGTATTACTATGAAATTGTATAACCTACTTGGCCCTTTGGATTACAGTGTGATGTTCCTGATATATTTTAACAGATTAACCTTGCCTCTTTCGAAGTTAGTTCTATTGCATGCTGTTTTAATTTTTTTTTTAGATATCTTATTTTCAGAGGCCAGAGATGAAAAAAGCTCTTGGGGAATGTTCTCCATGTAGCCTGTTACATGACACTTGCATGGCACCATTTAAGTCTTTACCATGGGTATTTCTCTTATGAGTTAAATTGGTTTAGGTTCCCGCATACTGAAGAAAAAGTATTCAGAAAACTTGTTTCATGTTTTCATTAGCTACACAATTGGGAAGCTGCCATTTTTACATTAGCACTTAAGAGCTGTCACTATTCCAAACAGTGCTGTGTACACATCTTCTCAAAGGTCTGATTTATGTGGAGCACAGGGTTACCTCAGGCCCTCAGAAGAAGAAAGTTTTAGGAATTCCAGTCAGACACAGAGGAAATGCGCGACCAAGGGACCAGTTCCTACTTTGCTTTCTTGTATGTTCAGAATAAGCTCGTTTTCACTTGCCTTGTAAATAAAATGGCTTGCATTAAATTTGTTTTTGTTATTTCACTACTAAGGAGCAGATTTGTATTGAAAGTTCTAGCCCACGTAAAGCTGGTGCTTGAGACTAACGAAAAAAAACATTGCCAAAATGTCCAACAATGTTGTTATCAAGTTCTTACCTTCTCCTCTGGCAAGTTCTGTCCTTGTACTGGTATCTGAACCCAGGGTGAGAGAAGCAGTGGCTTATTTATCCAAGTATAGTTCTGTGTAAATGAAAATATCTTTCCTTTTCTCCCAAGTAAATGAATACAGTGAAATTGAACTTGTTATTAACCTAAGAAGAAATTCTGCTGTAAAACTGAACATTACTCTAATGCTTGTTTTTTTGTTTTTTTTTTCTTCTGTAAATGTTAATATATAAATAAGTGCAAGCTTTTTCTTTAGCCACCATAATTTGCTAAATAATTTACTAAACATAACACCAGACATCTACTGAAGAGTAAACTACTAAGTAAGCTATATATTGTAAGGTTGTAAGAATGCAACATAAGGAAAATCCACCATTCCCAACTGCTTACAAGTCTCTGGAGATATTAAATATGTATTAAGGTGCTAGAGGGTATTAATCTTCACGAGGAGAGAAAATTTTATTTGTGTTTGTTTTTACACGTATGTTTTTATATATGAAAATGAGCACACATTTATGTTTTCATAATGTTCAGAAATTTAATTATTCTTGCAAAATAAACTGCTATTGGCTACCTTTGTTACAAGGCTTTTTTAGTTTACTTTTTTGTTGTTGTTTCAAAATGTACAGTACTCTTAATGTTAAAATTGCACTTTCCACACAGCAAGTTGACCTCATGCAAGAGTCTGAGGGAGAGACCATATGCAAAGAAAAGCTCAAAGAGCACCTGTTTCTAAATATGCACACACCCTATGCATGTTCAGACAAACTTTAATGCTCCATAGTAGTTTCACTGACTCACAACTGACTCCTGCTGGACAGAGTGAACTCTGTTGTGGCCTGTCAAGCTAGTGAACATGCAATGCATTGACATATAAAAGAAAAAAAGGGAGACAGAAGCTACATTTAAACATTAATAAAGAAAATTAATGGCTATAATGTCAACTAACATACAGGCCAGTCCATGTCCAGAAGTCTTTCCTATCACTTCAGTTCAACTTTGGTAGCTACTGTTGTTTCTCCTTGTAGGTTCTGAGCTATACAAACATAGTTTCCCACGTCTGTGTCTTCAAAATCCTCCACAAGAAGAACACTCTTTGAGATTCTTGTAGTATGTCCAATTCCTCTGTTTATCAGTCTCCAGAAGTTTTGAATAATCACAGGCCTCCCAGACTTAAAAAAAACCAACAAAACAACTCACCCACATGAAATAAGGGATTTCATAAAGTGTATTAGTGACACCACCCTACCACCCTGAAGGAAGAGGCTGGAAAGTAGGAGCCTGTATCCAAAAGTCAGCCCTAAGTGAGGGACCTGAAGGTGTCTGGCAGTGGCAGCAACATTCCTGCATTAAATACTGATGTACCAATAAGCTATGCCAAATAAGGATAACACAATGGCTCTTCCACTTCAAGCACAGGTACTGGGCTTGCCAAAACTCTGCCTGTGCATGAGCTCAATTTTAAGCCAGCTGTTGCATTTGTGTACCTGATCAAATAGGTCCTGGGGGAGGTGTCAGGATAGATTCATGAGCTCATTTTCAGACTTCAAGCATGTCTCAAAAAGAAGGCAGCAGTGGCATAAGGTAGCTGACTGAGCTTTCATTCTCAAATACTTCTGAGTTAATCCTCATATTCTGCTTTCCAAAATGTGTATGTAACTTCAAAGCCAAAAATACAACCCCTCAATGTTTATATCAAAAATGTTGTGGTTTTTTTGTTTCTTTTTTTTTTAAATTCTATAAGGGAGTTCTCTTATAGAATTAAAAAACTGGTTTTAAGGACTGGTTATGAGGTCACACTGCCTGGCACCTCAGAAGGTCACAGAATACTGGATAAGAGAAATTGGCCCAATGATAGGCTAAGTCAGTCTCTTTTCTTCCAAAATCCAGCAGCTGCTAGTCATTAAGCACACTGGCTTCTGCTATACCAGTAAATGGGATAAAAATGCAAGGGAGATTTCTGCATGGAAATCATCTTCTCTTGCTTCATGACATAGCTGGATTAACCATTTACCAATATGAATGCTACAAGGCTTAAGCTAAATCCAGCAATAACATGTTAGACACTTAGGCAGAGTCAAAGCTACAATCTCACACTTGCAAAATGATCAGTACAAGGGCAGCTCCCAGTCTTCCTGAAACTTAGGGATAAGTCACAGTGCAGTCAGAGAATGCCTAGGAAGTGGCAGCCATTACCAGCTTTAGAAAAAAAAAAAATAAAAATTCTTGGCAGTTGTAAATGTAATAGAAATTCTTAAACCTTTAAAAGTAATTAAGCCACTTAGCAAAGTATTTCCTCCTGTTCTAAGCCTGAAAATTTAGTTCTACCTACAATCAGGGAATAATGCACACTTAATTCAAGCCTGAGTTACTTCTTAAATACAGCAAATGGAACTTCCTTGCCCCTACTGAAAGTGAAGGCAAAGGCTGTGCAAGGTGGACCCTGTTTACCTGGCTGGGCTCTTGCAAGTCCATTTTTTCTCAAACTAACTGCCTTCTGCTTTGAAGTCTGTTGCACGGAATCACATTAAGGGTGGATCTGTATGCATTAACAGCAGGTGAACGTGCAAATGCAATTGTCAGGGAGTGGCAAGGAGAAACAAGAAAAAAACCAAACCAAAACAACAGAGTAGAAAAAAAGCAGAGGGAGAGGTTAGAGACTAGAGATAAAATAGGGGTCTCCACAATGCACCACACCCAGGGACAAGCAGGGATTAATGTACTGCTTCTGCTCAGGAATCAGGCAGCAGTGAAAGCCCAGCTGGTGGTCATTGTGGGGTGGGACGAAACTATCACTGAGCTCCCAGCACTGAAAGCAGCAGCATGAATGGAAACATCCAGTGAATCTTAGAACAATGTCAGTCCTTTTTCTTGGATAAAAGGTCTGTATGACCAGCAACACTGATGGTTCTTGTCTCTTCTCCTTCCACCCCAACTTTTTTCTTTGCAGTATGTGAATGCTCTCAATAAATGTTAAGTCTTCAACAAGCATACCATACTTCTACTCTGACATTAACTTCATCCTTTTGTTGGGGCAGGAACCCAAACACAACCTTCCCCTCCCTATCCCAGGCACAGCTGGAGCTGAGATAGTTTACCCTAGTGGATAAGTACATTAGCCCTTTTCCAGGGCAGAGGCAGGCCACAGGCCAAAGCCTCTCTCACCCCCACAGGTGGGTGCAGTAAGAAGGTGTAGTCCTCTGCTGATAGTGCATGTGCTCTGCTCTGCAGCTCTAGTATCCACAGCAAAAAAATAACCTGCATGCTTTAGCTGCTTATATTCAGTCAGTGCTAGAGAGGTGTAAGCATGCACATGCCAGCATGCATCAGCCGCTGAAAAACCACTGGGGGCAGCTGGGCCAGTAACAGCCAGCAAACTAGGCTGGGGGCAGCCTGGGAAAGATGCAAAACTAGGGTGGACACTAATGGACTGGGGCTAGAATGAGGCTGAACAAGAAATGAGCTTCTGCTGTAACATTTGAGGGTGGTTAGAGGGAAAAGAGAGGGGACCTTCAGTAATGCTAGTCAGATACATTCTTATTTTGTGCAAGAAGAGAGACCACAGATTCACACTGTGTTCCTGTGGATTCTTTCAGATGAGGCTGGGCAGAAGCAGATTCTGCTTCTGAATATGGGCAAGCTTAAAAATTCTGTGCTAGGAAAATTCATGCACCCAGGCCATGGAGAAAGAAGTGATACTGAATGCAGTGGCATCAGTGGGCCTTGTGGCTTGCCCTAGAACAGCCTCCTGATGCTGGTTGGCTTTGACCCTGTCTGAGGCTTTCTTTGGAAATGCTGCCAAAGGCCAAGTATCTCTGGAATGGAAATCTGAGGGAGGAGTGAGCTTTGCTAAATTTGATTTTCACTAACAGGGCTCTTCAGCTTCATCCCTGTGCTACTTCTCAGGGTAAGACAGGCTGAAGTTGAAAGGGGATATGCTGCCTCCTCCTGCCAGCATGCCTGAACTGGCAAGAGCATTCAAAATGCTACCTTGGTGAAGAACAAACCATTTCAGGCAGGGCATACACTTCTTACCTTTTGCCCTGGATACTGCCACCTGAAGTTCACATCCACATCAGGCTCCCCAAGGACTGTGCAGACCACATGAACTCTGTCACTGAGTCCAGCTCTACTGGATGACACTGCAATTGTGGTTGAGGGCGGGCCCTTGGGAACTGAGACAAAGACAGTGTTTAGAAACAGAGAATCAGCTCCTGAAGTTAAATACACTGATAAAATTGAGAGTCAATTTTTTTCTCAGTTTGCTTAATGCAACAGGTGTTTTACAACTGCAACTTTCCCCTCTACTGGGAAACGCTGGGAAGTTAAACCTGATACAACTTTTATCACATATACTTCTGATCAACATTTTAAAACTCTCATTACATTACTTATTTTACTTTCTAGACATTGTTTTCTTAATGTCAGCAGGAGAGTCAATTTAATCACAGAGAAAACTGCACTTTACCTTCCACATACAGTAGGTGATATTTGATGGAAATCTGAGGTGCTCCCTGTGACTCTGCTTTGCAGTAGACAATACCTTTATGATCAGAAGTAGGGTGCTGGAAGACAAAACCCTTCTTTGCATCATAAATGATATCAGTTCCATCTATTTCAATTTCTCCTGCTGGAAATTCCCTGTGAAGAGTCACTTTTGCTGAAGGAGTAGTAACACGGCATGGGATGATTGCGGGTTTATCTGGGTTCAGGTAGACAATCTCAAAATAACTGGGAGTAGGTACAAAAAGTTCCTCTTTGTCTGTGCAGAAGAGGTGACATAATTAAAGAAATATTTACATCTTGATTTAACAGAAAAAAAAGTGCATTAGACAAGAGAAAATAGCTGTTAGCAACATTTAAAACAAAAAGCTTTGGCTTAATTTTAATATGCATACACCAAAGAAAAGAAGAACATTGCTTGCATTAAAAAACATTAAACTGAAAATAAAAATTAAGTATTTTTTTAACCTTAAGAAAATCTTTGGAATCTTTTAGTAAGCTTCCAAATACTTATCTGGATCCCATCACCACTGGTAAGATAAGGACTACTAGAAAAAAGTACTTTTTGAAGCTACAGACTTTTTACATCTATGCTTTTAGGCAAAATGTTGATTTATTGTCCTAAGTAGACAAAATATTTAGTGCCCTCAGAATCACAGTTATGGAGTATTTCCATAATTGGCATACTTCTTGGAAATCTAAATCTGAAATTCCTCTTTCTAGCGTGAGTATTTACATAATAATTTGACTGAAAAGTTTATTTCAGCCTTTCTAAGGAATGTATCCTAAAAACATTAAGCACTTCTGTCTAATGGTCCAACCTAACTCCAAAATGTATTGCAAACAATCCTACTTTAACATTTTGTACTAAAACATTTTCTAGTCACGAATACTTTAGCTCTAAGGAGGCATCAAAGGTTGTTTTATTATTCAGAATGGTTTCCAGAACTAAAAATGAACTATTTGGTTTCAGCTCTGTTGTACCAAGCAACAGTAAACTCTGCACAGGATTTGGGGGACATCACAAGCCCTTGAAGAGCATTCTGCCTCTTCACATGCTATAACGACTCCTCAGAGAAATTGTGGCCTTAACAAGGTCAGCAGGGTCAAGATTTTTAAGGCAGTGCAAGTAACTCCAGTGGCACTGGAGGAGAGTCCATGGGGTCATCTGAATGCCATGACAAAATGAATCTTCTGCACAGATTTATTTTCTTTATCAAGACACATTTTCAAGAATTAAAACATTTTTTATTAGTTTTGTAGAAAATAAGGAGGAAGTGTTTCTATTTTCTATGGTATGTCTTTTCATTGCATTATCTTGGGTTACTTTGGGTATTTGGCATAATCTGTAGGGAAAATGGACTCCAAAAAATTGCACTAAGCAAATAATTTTATGCCCACCAGCCTAGTCTTCCTTAACACCCACTAAAAACAGACGAAAACTGTGGCAGTAAAATCTTGACAGTGAAATCACTGATGCAGCTTTATTCCTGTCTTACCAGCAAATATATTTCCATTCATAATCCCCCAGTGAGTTAATTACCTGTGAAAAAGATGTATGTTGACCCTGTTTTAGTCTCATCCTTCCTGCATTTGCTACCACTGCACAGCTGAAGCCAGCAGCTGTATTCACCTGTGTCTGCTGCAGTGGTGTTTGCAAGGATCAGCTGACTGTACCTGTCAAGCTGCTTTATGCTGTGGAAAAATAAAAACAAAAGGCAAAGACAAGCACAGATGATTTTTCTTGTATATTTCTGTCAACTCATTCCCATTTTTGATTCTTTTATTCCTTCTCTGCAACTGATCCACCTTTCACTTTCAGAGCTCTCTTTCAACTTCCCCTTTTGCTCCAGCAGAGACTGTTTACATAAATCGTTTTATTGATTTTAACAATACATAAAAGCTTGCAAGCTTTTGTCTTGTACAGTTCATTTCTGGATTCCTTCAAGTCTCCATTTCGAAATTGGGCTGTGACTCTTCTAGGCCATATGTTCATCTATGTTTTGTTCTAATTTGTCCATGTATAGCCCTTTCCTTCATTTTACATGTCAACTCACATGCATCTCTGTCCTTTTTAAATACTGTAGCACTGCTTCAATAGTATCTAACAGATAATTCAAAAGTAGTTAGTAGCAGGTACTCCACTGAGAACTTGTTAAATAATTTCTGCCTGCTTTCAAGGTGAATGCTTTACCAATCTTTAACATACCGGTCCAAGTTTCCACTTGCAAAGAGCTGCTACCTCAGCTTGGAGTTGTCCTGCTAGTTATTTCACATCACCTACTCCCCTATGGTCTAAGTGACCTTACTGGAGTTTCCTCCACATCCCTTGGCTATTTTAGAACATGACCCTGAGAACTGTTTGAGGCGTACTGGCAGTGCCATCACATAACTACACAAAATTCAGTCTGTGTGATTATTTAAGACTTGACTTGCCTTTTTTTCCCCCTTCTCCTGAATTTCCCAGGCACATCTCTCAGTGGATTGACATTTGTAAATGTGAAAATATTTATAAATATGTAGACATATTTAGATACTGACATAGATACTGATAAGTCTTCTAAGGGGAAAAGGTCCTATGTTATCAAATACAGCAGCTACAGTCTCATCTTGTTTATTTAATATACAGTATATATTTATATAATGTATACGTCTTTTTTAATATATTTTAAGGTTTACATTCCTGGCTCATTCTGGCAGACAGATGGTGGTGTGGCTGGCAGTCTGCTGGGCTGACTTTTGATGGATTTCAAAAGCAATGACCCAAGAGTACCAGTTCAGGGAACCCCATCAGCACAGCCATGTGGTAGAACTGATGCACTCTGCTGCTAAGGGTCCAACCCTCAAAAATGTTCTTTTCAAGCAGCTGCCTTTCATGGTAGTGGATCTAGGTCATGAAGGGCTCCCTCTTTCCTTTGCAAGACATTCAGTTACAAGGTAATTTCTTTTCTAACCAAGACAGGAATGATTTTTCCAAGTTTAAGTATTTTATAATGAACTTCTTTTTACTCTTTTAAAAGGACTTGGACAAATACACAGTTTGCATGAAATCTGAACAGCTGTCATACTCATTCAACTGTGGGTTTTATTTATTACCCTCCTAATTCTTACTAATGTGGCAGTTTTCCTGTAAGGTAGATACCCAACTGAGTAATATCTTTCAGGGATTAGCATCTTTGAAGAAATTTGTATCCTCTAAACCACCTAATGACCGAGTAACAGCAGTACTACAAACACTCCTGAGTGTACTGTGTTATCTAAATGTTCTGTTTTGCTCAATTCTCCATAGCAGACAAAATAACTGTTTAGAGGTCACCATTCA
Organism: Anthoscopus minutus; assembly: GCA_013399455.1. Taxonomy (NCBI): domain Eukaryota; kingdom Metazoa; phylum Chordata; class Aves; order Passeriformes; family Paridae; genus Anthoscopus; species Anthoscopus minutus. The sequence continues at coordinate 25,177 of VWYI01043735.1, read as the reverse complement.
GCTGCATGTGCATCCCAGAAGTTCTGACTCCCCAGGTGTTCTTCTAGCTGTTTGCACAACTATCAGCAATCACAAGCAGGAGTTCACATATTCAGCATTCAGTCAGGCCAGCAGCTTAGAGACTGAAAGTATACCAAATCACACCTCAAAGAGAGATAACTGATAAGTGCCTTTTCCAGTAAGCCCTCAGACACCATTAGTACATGGATCCACTGCAGGGCAGTTTTGAGGCCTGCCTCAATAAACAGGCAAATAATATTTCCTATCCACTAATGCATTTGTCCTACTCAACCTTGTCTGGTTCCATTTTTTAGACTCATGTAATTTTGGTGCCATAGCCTTTCCATTTTTAATGCATACACTACCTTACGTTATAAACTATCTTCACTTTTTGGATAACATTTGAGAGATTCCTATCTGTACAAGAGAACATGCTGTGTATCATACTCAATAGGAAGAAAAGATAAGTCCAAAACATGTCCTAGTATGTATTATTACTCTTTAGTTTCATACATTCACATTTCACAGGCTATATGACTACCTCAGAATAAAAAGTTTTCCAAGGATCAAGTACTAAAGTCAACAATACAGAGAAACCATGATGCCAGAAGACTTTTGCCTCCAGTCATTAATGCAGACACTGAGTTATAGTTTGAAATCCCAACAGATAACAAAAGAAGTTCAGAGTTAATTAATCTCTGTACAGTGTGTCCTTCTTAACTGAGAACAAGCTACCCAGTAATCAATGGAAATAACCTAGCAAGGTAGTCATCCACAAATATGCAATAACAAAACCTGGCATCTGAGAGTGCAAGTGTTGAAACATGAGACATGATCATATTAAGCAGACAAAATAGGCCATATAAAATAAGAGTATAAATGGTAAATCCTGCAGCTGACCAATATTTCCAGGATAACTTATTATGTCATTAGTATTTCATCAATATTTTAGATAGTGGGAAATCTGACCCAGAAGCCAAAACCTTGCTGTATTGTAGATGTCACAAAGTAGAAAGGTTGTATACAAAAACATTACCAGACTGTTTAAAGAAATTAGAAAAGCCAAAAATCTTATTACATAAATTCATCTTATTAAACTTCATTTAAAGTTCAGAAGATTTTTGCCAGAAAACTATGTCACATTAGAAACTAAAATACATATGTATATAAATATATACAAAGACAGTGTACATAGCATCATGCAAAGAGCATCTACCAAATTCCTCTCAAGCAGCTTCATACTGACAAAAGAGAGCTTATTTCAAATACACACTCACTAGGACAGGAACATGACATCTCACTGTTTTTACACAAGGAAATATCCTTAGCATTCAAACTTCAAAGCACAAGCAGCAAAATGAAATTCAGTTATACACATGAGCACAACTGACATCCCACTAAGCCTGCAGGAGTCTGCATTCAGTGAAAGCAGTCTAATTACAGGCTAATTTTGGCCCCTACCACACCCAGTTTCCTCAATATTTGTGAGAGTGCTTCTGTCCAAACACCCTCCTCCCACATGAATGTATATGTGATGCATGTCCAGCTGTTTGCCCCAGCTTCTTCCATTAGAGCAGCTCTATTGCATGTACATTTACTTATCAGATGAAGTTCAATGCAGCTGGTCTTCTGCAGAGGAGAGACCCATGCTCCAATCAGGCAGCACAGAGACTGTGTGAAGTCAGAGCAGCTTTCTGCTATAAAGCTTTAGTAAACGGAAAATGTGCCTGCCCTTATTTTTATTTTCATCCCTCTCATATGCTGTAGATCCAGTTTCTGGGTGAGCCTCCAGTCATTAATTTGTAATTCACAGTCTAACAAAACAGCCCTACCGTACTGAGGGTACAAGAGCAATCTCATACTGCTAATAACACCAAGGTGTTTGGGCCAGTTCAGCCAGCACACAAATTTCAGACTAGAAAGTATTTGTGTGCTGCACAAAGCAAGAGAGCATTACAGATAACAGGCTAGTTCTAAGTTCTGAAGCAAGCTTGAAGCTGCAAACCATGTTTATATGATTTGAGCTTTCTCCCCAGAGTTGTATTTCACGCTACAATCTCCAAAGCCAATTTAATTTTTTCAGTGTGTAATGTTGTGTACTCCAGTTAGAACAGAAGAAAGGCAAAATTTCTGCTCCATCTCAGCAAGAAGCAGCTAAAGAGTCCTCCTCCTCCTCCTTTCACTTGGCATCTCTCACTCCCTCGGATATGACAATTTTAGCACATGTAGCAGCTCCAGATCTATTAAAAACTGAGACTCTCTAGTACAGCAAGCAAAATATTTTATTTACCAAGTTGTAGAGTATGGCTACAAGGACAAATTCAATGAAAGCATAGCTACTAATACTACATAAATGGCTTTTCTAATTAAAATCTTCCTCCTTAGAAAAGGTATATTGTCCCTCAGGTTGCTGCATTCTCCTTACCATAAGGGCAAGTTAAAAATGCGGTAAGCACACATGGAGGCAAAACATCTGGTTTTTATCCCTACTTCTTTTTGCAGCCATCCATAGAAAATATGTAACACTGATGCTAAATTTAACTAGTTGCAAGCCAAAATGCCAGAGTAGTTGAATTTGCACGTCCCTTCTATCATTTAAGGGAAAAGTAAAAATTGGATGCCTGAGCATCTGTTGCTTATAGAGACAATAAAATGAACAGAAGAATTGTAGTCATTAGTCCCCACCAACTGCAGGGATCTCATATACCAGTGTATCTCCTCCTTTTCACTTTTCCTCCGGCACATCAACCCACTCCTTCATTTTCCATTAGCTCCTCTTGGCCCCATCATGCCCCTTTGCTGCTGCCATCAATTCTGGTTTCCACCAGTGCCCCACCTCCAGCAAGACCCACATGGAAATCTAAGGTAAAAAAGGTGCGGCCCAGTTAATCAGCTTGGGTTTTGCCCCACACCTCACTAACTGGTAATGAAGGGATTATCTAATTCTTGCTCTTTAAGTACTCAAAAGATGTTAGAAGATATTGGACATGTATCTACCCAGATGATTAAGCAATTTCTCCTGTAGGTTAATATTTGCTAATAATTTTTCTGACTCTCCTGCCTCCTCTCTACATTCATCATTTTGTTTTAAAATAATGAAGGTAATGGAGTAATAATTTTTTTTAAATTGCCTATTGCAGTTTATGCTTGGTGCATGGTCTTTCATATGCTATAAGGAAGATCTAAGCTGCTCTTGAAAGATCATAGCTTTGCTGGTCCTTCTGGTGCCAGCTCACTTATGAATGTTGCCAACTGAGATAAGTAACATGGTACCCTTATGGTACTTCCAGGTAAACTCCATCAAACCCTTCTGAAACCACAGAACACAAAATTCAAATTTCATATCCTATAGAGCAGACTTTGTTTCATAAGAACCCATTAGTACTACAGCAAAGACCTTGAGATAATCACCAAAGCCATGCTAAAAATGTGACGAAAATGTAACTGCACAGGATTCTGTGCTCAATGTCTCCATAAATTATTACTATTCTGTGACTCAGAAATCTGCCTCTAATCTATGTTTTCAAATTCTCTAGTTAATTCTAGGATCTTCTGCTTGCATTCAAAACTGCTGATTTAGTCAAACATAGCCTTACTGCTTTAATAACTTACTTCAAAAGCAATGACCATTATATTTCAATACAGATCCTTAAGTATATGCCTTATGTACTTCTAAAAGAAAATAAATACTTAGGCAAGTAATATCCACCCAGTTAAAATGTTTTATAGTGCTTATTTTATGTGACATAACTAACTTTTGTTATATGGTTAAATTACTATTGTTAACTTGACTGAGTACAGAAATGTAAATTGCTGAGGCAACAGGATCCCAAACTACTTCAAACTATAAAATAGAAAATTACACAATCATGACATATTTATCTTTTTTCTGCTTTCCCAAACTACCTCAGTTTCTTATATTTTGTCCTACATGCATCAACAGAGAACACTTAATTTCGCATGAGAGGAATAGACAGTCAGATAACCAATCAAGAAGCATTAGATTCCTCTCCAAAAACCCTGAATACTTGCCCTGTCTTCTTCAATGCCAGATCCTGACATTCAGCATGGCCTGGAGGTCTACAGGACCAAACCATGCCAGCAACGGATTTGCAAATGCACAAACCATTAAGGCAGACTTGAGAACCACCACCATATGCAGGCACTCCCTTGTTGATCTGCACATCCAGCTCTGGCTTGCTGGGAGACCAGGCGTGTACTGCAGTTAATAAACGCCACCTGCTGAAAGAAGCCTGGATAGAACAGTATTCCTTGCGAAAGAATGATCAGTAGCAGTTTAAAGCAGCCACAAGATCTTTTGACAGATATTGCTGTGATAAGGCAACAGCAGGAACCAACTTGCTGCTGTAACTTACAGTGGCAGAAGCCTTGCACTCAGCCAGGGTAACTCTTGAGTGCCTCAGCCAACAAGGGATGAGCAAATAACTGCACAGAGAACTGGCTCATGAATTACAGGAGGATGGGCTAGAGATCCCAGCGTGTAACTGCCATTCATCAACACTCCTCTTGGGAAAGTGAAGTGGAAAGAAGAAGAAAAACTAATTAACTGGGAGTGATTTTAAGGTAACATCACATCTGTAAGTAAGTGAGGAATCACTGGGATTCAGATAACCTGAGTTACTTAAGAGAGAGCATACACACTTGTACCCAATTCAGGAACAGGACAAGAACAGCTGATATCTTGACTCATACCACTGCGCCCCTCTCACCTAATAATCCAAGAAAAGCTCCTAACAGTTCTTTCTTTGGGTATCACAGTGCTTCACTATCTCCATAAAAGAGAGGTGGGAACAAACACTTCTCAGAGCAATAAAATGCCTGTGGAAGACATCCTTAAGTTCCTTATATGCTCCTTCTCTTACTAATACAGAACTAAATTACTACATTTAAGCCACACTGAGTAATGTGTACTATCCTCAAAAACCAGGAGGGCAATGTATGAAGAGTCTCAGAAAAGACATTCAGAGCAACAGGAAACTAAGATGGTGGGGCAGTCAGTTCCTCTTCCTGCTTTAATAAATCTTTATATGTTTTCCTTAAGATGTTATGAGATGAAAGAAAAAGCTTTCCTTGATGTAAAGTGACAATCCCCAGCATTAAACGCTGACGCAACACAAGCCTGGCAATTTTGTTTTGCACAGAAAAGCAACTCTGAACCACTACTCTCACTTGCTCCTTAGCATGAAGGCTGGTGTATTTTTTACTAGTTAAGAGATGTGGATTTGAGTTTCTTCAGGAAATTAACCTTATTACCTTACGTGGTAGCCACATTACCAACTATTACAGCCTAACATGAGCAGGCCTCTGCAGAGCAACAGAGTTGGTAGTGAGCACCTGACATCCACACTTACACATTTTTAGAGTTTTACTTTGGACCAAACCTAAAGAGGCTCCCTGTTTGTGGTTGGAGCACAATAGTGAGCATCATCTTCATTTTATATTCATCTGAAGGAAACAGAGTTCACATGCTGTAAAACTATCCCACAATGCACATCACAAGGCAGTAACGGGTGATAACTAAAAGCTGCTCATCCTTTTTCCTGACACTAAAAACTATTGGCCAGAACATCATGATTGTAAACATGTAAATAAACAAACAAAACCACCAGTGGTATTGAACACAGTAAGGGAAAAAAAGTTCTGAATTTTTCCTGCAAGAAAATGAAAAATGGCTTACCTGAGTCTGGAGTCTTTAAAGGTATCTAAGTAAGAAGGATAGTTCCAAGTAACATTACTGCCCTTACATCGCAGTTCTACACTTTGTCCTGCAGCCAGGCTTAAGGTGGCAGCTAGTTTCTGGAAATGACCTTTATGTATCACCTGTGTCAGTATGGACTGGGACTTCAAAGAGGAGTCCACAGATTCTCTCTCCTTCATTTTGGGAGCCTTGGGTTTTCCTTTCTTGCTAACAGGCTTTATTTTATTTTCTCCAGGTTCTTTGGGACGCTTACTCTTTGCAGGCTGTCCAATAACTGGTAAAATAAAGAAAAGAGGGCAATGTTACTGATTAGAAAAAGTTTATATAGTCTTTTCAGAAAAAAAACCCTTCCTTATTATCCCAAGAATAACTGAAGTTTTGTTCTTCCTAGAAAAGACACATAGAACTTAGTAAGAGTTAATTTCCTTAAATTTCTTAAGGCTGCCATGACCCATTTTCCTCGGGAAAAACAAAAAAAAAAAAAAAGAGCTTTCAGGAACATGTGGAAAATGGAAAATCTATACCTACATAAAAAAAGAAATATGCAAGGTATGACAACTGTACAAATGGTAAGGGAAAGAAACACAGCACTTGTATCTCTGGCCACTTCTGTCATCTCCACCTCCTGGCGTTGCCATGCAGCACTCAATGCTACACAAGCTCTGCACATTCATGGCACATGCCCATCACTTCTGCATGGCCTCTTCACAAGCCACGCTTCCAGAAGGGACACGTGAAGAACTCACGAGTGCAGAACTTCACCATGATTTATAAAATACTGATAGTAATGCAGTTTGCTTCGTTTACAGTAATTACTGAAATTCAAGTGACACTTCAGTCACTTGAAGGTGACTTACTTAAGTTGTCACATCTCCATAAGAGCCATTTATTTTAACAGTCCAGATGAAGACAAAAGCTTATTTAGAGACAAACAATGAGAGATTTCATTACCTCCTAGAGACAACAGGGATGCCCAGTTGCCTTAACAAATAAAAACAAAGAAAAAGTGAGGTGTATTTTATTTAAAAATAAAAACAAACAAAAAATTCCAACTTTAACTGACATCAGGAAGCACAGCCCTTTTGTGAAACAAGCCTAAAACTACTTTTGCCAGAAAACAGAAATGCCACTAACTGCACCTGACAGCTAATTCTTGTTTTCCACATGGAAACGCTGAGGTACAAATCAATCAACAAGCTCCCTCTGGAATGAAAAACTCAGCATACTCATATACTCAACACAATTAAAACTGGTATTGGCTGCAAGTACGAACAGCAGGACTTCTAGATTCCTGCCACTGACGGCTCCTGTGACACTCCTCAAACCCCAGCAGGACACCTTGCACTGAGTCAGCTTTGACTTCAAGTCCAGGCTGATGTACAACACATTTCTTTTAAACACCTCAGTGCCTTGTGAGCACAAATTTAAAAACCAGGAAGTTCTAGCATTTTTTCCTGGCATTACATTACAAAGGCTAAAGTGGGTCAGGTCAAAATTATTTGCACTGACACCACCTAGTGTCAGATGCCAATCAGAGAACAGGGCAACCATCTCTGCTCCTTTGATACCACTCTCCTAAGCTTCCAGGACCTTTTAGCTCAAGAAGTCTGTGAACCTTGTGATGTAGTTGTCATCATTTTATTGCGCTTGGCTGGTTTTGGTTTTGTTTGCTTTGGGTTTTTTTTTGTATTTTTTTGATTATATTGTCCTTGAATGTTTTCCTTCATTGATTTGCTGGTCAGTTTTGAAAATTACACAAACTGCACAAAAATACTAGATGCCTTCTAGTTTTTGTATTAAACAAATAAATAAATGTCCATGTTTTTCCAACACATACACTTTTACAAAACTTCTTGACAAAAGTTTTTGACTCATTTTCTTTCCAGACTAACAAGTCCTATTCTGTCTAATTGTTCCTGTAAAGAATATGCATCTTACAACAGCTCACTACACCGCATTTGGTTGATGGCAAGAACACAAAAGCACACTATATACCAGATTCAAGTTATGCTCAGATCCAGATGTAAATAATGGTGTCTTCTTTCCTGTCTAAATAGATCATTACTTTTCAAGATAGCAATATTAGGAGTCGACTTTATTTTAAAAAATCAATAAACTTTCCTACTGGTTAAAAATTCACAAGTAGAAACCCATCAAAGCATACATGAACTTAGAACAGTTTGTGGTTTTAAGCGCCTACCAACACAAAATCTGAAGTCATATTTTCACGCTCAGTCTTTCAAAACTGAGAGATCATTCTAAAACTTTTTACTGACAGTTTTCTTTTCTTTTAACAGATACTTAAAAATGCTGAAAAACATGTGCCCTACAAGACTCCTGTTAAATTCAACTGGATAAAAGCAATTCCATCCATATTGCAAGAAGACTAATTCCTACTCATGATTTCCTATTAGTTATTGTTCCATGAGTCTTCCCTTGTCTCTCAGCCCATTGGTTCCCGTGGAATCTTTTACAAAAGCCTTTGGCAATCCAAACACATCAACCAATTCATCCATGGTCACACTCAAACAGAAAGTCCTCAGAGAACCTAAGCAGATCTGAAAAACAAAACTCCTCAAGGAGGAAAGAAAAAAAAAAAAAGGGCAGCCATGCCAAAGCCATACTGACTTTTCAGCAATTCATGAGTTCAGTTTACAGAATACAGACATCTGGCTTTGTGCATCTACCTTCCCTAAATATTGTAAAATATTGGGATATTCCATTTCCTGGAAAGGTTTAGTTAACTATATGATATAGTGATATGTAATCATATCACAAACAATTCAGTTGGAAAAGACCTCTCTGAGATCACCGAGTCCAACCTCTGACCAAAACCCCCATGGCACTAAGTGCCATCCAGTCTTTCCTTAAACACCTTCAGGGAGGGTGATTCCACCACCTCCACTGGCAGTTCATTCCAATGTCTAATCACACCTGCTGAGAACAAATTCTTCCTGATGTGCAACCCAAACCTCCTTTGGCACAGCTGGAGGCTCTGATCTCTCATCCTGTCACTTGCTGCCTAGGAGAAGAGGCTAAACCCTGCCTTGCTACCACCCTCTTTCAGGGAGCTGCAGACAATGATAAAATCACCACTGAACTTCCTTTTCTCCAGGCTAAGCAATTCCAGCTCCTTCAGCCACTCCAGCTCCTTCAGCCACTCCTCATAGGATTTACCCTCTAGACCCTTCAGCAGCTTCATTGCCCTTCTCTGGAAAAAGATGTTATGACAAGCTATGCATAAGCTGGGTTAAGGCTTCACCAGTTTCAGATTCAAATTTATTTTACATCTCAGGTGTGTATCATAAAATCACGGCACTTAAACAGTTTCTGTTGCTGATTTTCTCTCTCACTGATTCTTCTGGCTTATTAATGAGATGTCCTCTAATGATTCTCCCCATAGAGAAAAATTGTATTTCAGAGTCTGCTCTTACAGTGCTTCATAGGATACTGCACTCTAAGATTCTTCTATGCTCACCATGTAACCATTTTCAATTAAAACCTCTCTAAGCACTTTCATAGTGAACATGGGTGCATAAAAATAAATTTTTAAATTTTACTTCCTATACATGCTCTTTCTATCCCCCATTCCTACCAGCCATAAAAATTTTGCAGCCATATCTCCCTGCCCAGCCATGGTACAATAGGAGAAGAAAAAGATTTATGACTGTTTTATCCTTTTGTAAACTGTTTCTCAAACTTGTTTTGTCTGCTTTACACTGGTTTTTACATTTAACCCACATGTGAGTTAAGGAGCCTCCTCCTCTTATATAATTCCCCTTTCCAAAACTAAACATGTCAGTGGTTTCTTTGTCTTTTATTATTCCTGAAAGAATATTATAACTACAGTCTGGCTGTTCCACAGCAACATCTGAATCCAATTATCTGAGTCCTGATCAAGAATCGCTGCTCTTCTTTCTGAGGGGCTCTCTGAATAACAGCTCTAAGTCATTACTTGTGGCATCCAAACTGCATTCTGCACCACACCTCTAAGTGTGTGACCCACCCCATGTGAGGGGAAGCTATTACTCCTTTTGCTTTTCCATCCAGTCCTTGGTGCCCCTCTGGTCTTCCTTAGCAGAGCAGTCATTACACACTGGGTGGTCAGTTACCAGGTTGGTTCTTTTCCTTAGGGCTCATATTTCAGTCCCAACGAATTTTACCATCAAAACCCACCAGGAAGCAGATTCAACACTTAACTTTTCTTTGACACATACTGCCACTTCTCCCTTGGGTAAGCTACCATCTTAGAGGAATTCCATCACACTACTGTGCCCTAGTACTGGAAGTTTCCACTGATGGGCCCGATAAGCCTTTTGAATAAGTATTCCCATTTCAAATTGGCCATTTCAGTTTCTTGCTGAACTTTTCAGACTACTCTGTAGTAGCACACAAGCTTCGGTTCAGACATCCTTTTTCTTTTTTTTTTTTTTCCCATCAAACTCTACTGAAATTTGTTCAAACATTGCCACTACCTTTTGCCAACTTGATCTTGACCCTATTTCAAAGGCAAATGGATCCTGCAACCTCACCCCTAGGAAATGCTTCATCCCCTGTGTGCTCTGCCACACCTGAGCCTCTGCCTTTAAGAAACTGGTAAAGACTCCCCTATGAAAGCTTTTCAATTTTAAGTGCCAGAAGCCTGGTTTTCATTTTCTCAAGATGTTTCTTCTCTCCACACAAGCTCCCTCTGTGCCATGTTTCTGCAGTTCAGCAAGTCTGAACACTTTCCTCCTACACCACACTCCCAGCTGCTCACTGAGAGCCTTGTCTGAGTGACCTTTTATTTCCCTGCTGTGGGGTGCCCCCACCCTGGGTAGGCAAAGATTTGGTTATTGTTAAAGTGAGAGGCATGGCTTTGAGTCGCGGGAAGAGTGCACTCCACCCCTCTGCCTTGGGGGAGGTGTTCTCTAAGCCTGGGAAAAGTAAAATTTCATCCTTCCTCTATAAATCACACCACACTGCCCCTGTTGGACATTCTCCACCTCTGTGTTAAGCCGAGTTTGTTCCTGTATCGGTGATGCCCCAATAAATGGATTTTTGAGCTTAAATAAGCAGAAACCCATCTCGTGTCTCAGGCCGGTCACCAGACCCTGGACTTAATCCTGCCACGGAACCTCACACCCTGCCAGTGACAGCAGGAGTATTTCAGGAAACACATCAGATGAGCCTTTTTCTTCCTACAAAGAAAACTTGGTTCTGCTTCTGTTGCACCTCCTGGAGAGATGAGTTTCTAAGCAAGCTGTGGCCATCCTCCTTCTCAACATTGCCTTGTAAGTTTGCCCAGATACATACTGACACCATCACTTCTGCACCTCACAATTCTGCCTTCTGCCATAGCTGAATTAAGTCTTTTTACTCCAGGTAACTAAATTAACTGCTAGAGTATCACCTAAGGTAAAGAGGACACACAATCAAATCTCTCCAGGAGCACAGAGACCATCACCAAGAATCCTACATTTCCTTACCCAATCTGCAAGACCTTCCCAAGAAAGGGAACAAAGTCAACTAGCCCATTTATATAAGCACATGAATATGTACCACATTTGGGATATTCTACTGTCTCACTAGAGGTATGCACAGAGCCTTCACAATTCTAATAACATTGCACTGCTTTAGCGCAACAGAGCTTCTTATTATATATAAAAATATAATAAAATTGAGACTTAGAAAAATAATAATTGAGAAAATGCTTCATTTCTACCTCTGGTCAGCTCCTAATGTCTGTTTTAAATACTAACTTCAGCTGGAGTAGTACATTGAGGGTCCCTACTAACTCATCATGCTGAAGTAGGAGACTGTGCATCCATATGTCCCAGAAATATATCATGAAGAACTTTTGCTCCTGGTTCACAGTATTTGTCTCATCCTATCCTTTAATGTTTGTTTGCCCCTTGTGTGACAAATGTCACACACGACAATTTCAAAATGGGTGTTAGTTATATAATCCTAATGAGCATTCATTTTTTATTTGAGACATCACTTATACCGACATGCACTTTCCACTGGTCCCACATGCACAGCTGCACAGGCTGTAACTTGAGAACGCCCCTCATCTTCAAGCTCAACCTAGAGAACTCGAGAAGCAGTGTGTGACCATGGTCTCCCACAAGTACAAAGGAAACATGTTCACTGTCCACCAGACATACCCATTTCACAAGGCAGGCCCCATGCTACATCTTGGCACCATCAGAGACTGAAAACTCTCTCAATTTATACCAATTAATTCTTTCTTGAGGTGAAAATAAATTAAATGTGAGGTTACCATAAATTTAAAAATATAAATAAAAAAATAAGCGTGAGGTTACCATAAAGTATGGCAGCAAGTTTGCTATATGAGGGAAGAGTCTTTGTGATTAAAGTATAAGTAACAGAACAAGCTGGACATATCTCATCACTCATGATACTTCAAACGAAAAGTTAAACATCCAAACAGAGCCAATCTGGAGGGGCATATTTCATAAGTTCATAAATTAATACAAGATAAATTAGGAAGACTATTTTGAAATTACAATTCCTACCCTAGGACTTCTACATTTAGCTTTAGACAATTCTTATTAAATATGCCTGGTTACTTTCTTCCACTGCTAAGCTTCTGGATTGCAGAGCAGGAAGCACCCTGTCACACCTGAGTATAAACACGACAAACCAACAGAAACATAGACTTGGGAAATCTTTTGCCCAAGTTACAACTCATTTCTTGTTCTGTGTTTTTATCATCTAGTTCTCAAATGGAAAACACTCTTCTTGATGTGGTATACCCACAGACCAGACCTTTCAGCAGAAATCCTCTCCCACACCACTCTGATCCGTAGTGCAATTCCTCTGCATGTAGTCATGAGAAAAACCAGGCTGGAAAAGTCTTCTGGAAGTCCCTTCTCATCTCTGTTCAGCTGCTATGAGCCTTGTCCAGCTGAGTTCTGACTTTCCAAAAGGCTGGAGACTCTATAGCTTCCATGGACAAATTCTTTTTATGCTTAGCAGCTCTCAGAGTGGAAGACTTTTTATGCTCTTACAATAATGCTTTCCTTACGACGGCCTGAAGTACCTGTGGTAACTGCTGCTGCCGTTCACCACTCACCTAAGAGCCTGCCTCCCATTTCTCCACAAACCCTTCCATGGGCTACCTACGTAGGCCTTGATCCCCAAGCCCTTCCACAGTGAAAAACAATGGAATTATTTTTTGTTGTTTCTTCCAAGTAAGTATTAGTAAGTTAACCCACATCTTGCAAGGGGGAAAGAGCCTCTCTTTTTCTAGTTAGAGCCAAGAATTAGTTATGAACGTCCCTTCCCAAAAACTCGCCCTTCCCCACCAAGACTTTCCCACAGCCGCAAGCGGAGCTATGAGTGAAGTTCGATGCTCTCAATCGAACAACGATGCACAAAGCCAAAAATTTTTTTGATTGTTTCCAAAATCCGAGCGCCACGTCCAGCGCTATCCCACGTCCAGCTCTGTCCCGTCCTCAGGCGCCACATGGGACTGGACGCACACTTCCACCCCAAAGGGAGCGGCGGCAGGAGCAGCCGGGGCTGCCGCGCACGCCTCTCCCCAAAACCCAAGCCCACATTTTCGGCGGAAGGCTTCGGCGACCTGCTGGCCGCACGCCATGCGAGCAACCCGCCTTCCCTCAGCCTCTGCCCAGCGGGACGGGAGCCCCGCCGCCGCCCCCTCCCGTGATGGCTCCCGCTCCTGTCCCACGGAAGGTCGAGCCGGCAGGCACGACTGGGAAAAGGGAAGCCCGCGGCGCCTCGCAAAACGGGGGGACCCGTCGGGGCGGCGGCTCACCGTGTGGCAGCGCTTCCTGCAGCAGCAGCAGCAGCAACAGCACGCTCAGCAGCACCCAGAAACGCATGGCGGGAGCAGCCCNCGGCAGGCACGACTGGGAAAAGGGAAGCCCGCGGCGCCTCGCAAAACGGGGGGACCCGTCGGGGCGGCGGCTCACCGTGTGGCAGCGCTTCCTGCAGCAGCAGCAGCAGCAACAGCACGCTCAGCAGCACCCAGAAACGCATGGCGGGAGCAGCCCGGGTACGGCGGCGGCGAGGCGGGCGCGGCGGGGGCGGCCCGGGGCGCCTCGGTGGGGAGGGGCCGGGGCTGGGCCGCTGCCGCCGCCACCCGCCCTTCCTCAGGGCAGACCCCGTGTGCGGAGCGGAGCTGTCGCCGCAGGACGCTCAGGGACGGTTGTTCTTGAAGCGGCTGGTCGGTGCCATTTGCCCCTGGCCATGCGAGGCTCTGCACAGGTCCGGCTGTTTGCTGGCTGCCCTGGGGCCCGCAGCCGGGTGGGCAGAGCGGAGCAGGGAGAGCCGCACGGGCTGCATTACAGGGGACCCCAGGGCTGCACGTCGGGCGCTGAACGAGACAGCAAAAGTACATTTTTACGTCAAACTGTTGCACTCGTCCAGCGTGCCACCCGGGGGATTCCCAATAACTCGGGAAGAGTTACCTCACTGTGGAAAACAGCAGGTCTCTCTGGTCCAACCTGGGGCTCCATGGGCACAATTTCCGTGTGAAGCACGTGGAGATGGCGCACGCCTCTGCTGCTAGCAAAGACCGAGGTGTTATGTAAATCTGATGTCTGCCGCATGTGTTTCTGCCCACAATGAGCTGTGAAAAGGCACTCCTTGAAATTTGAGGGTTCCCTTGGAGGAGAAAGGGGAGGAAAATATGACTGGAGGGGCCACAAAGGTAGATGCAAGGCAAAATTGGACTTGAACGGGGGAAAAATAATGGCTGTCAGAGATCATAGGCACACTGTAGTAGACACAACCACAGTTCAGTATGAATAAAAATTAAAAATTGTGTCCCTGACCACAGCTTCAGGGCCACTGCAGATGTCAGAGCAGAGTATTTACAGATTACTTAAAGGATGCCTAGGCTTCATTTGCATCCACATAAAAAAACACTAGAAGGTCTATGCATAATGCTCCCCCACCCTCATAAAAATACACGCAGGTGCAGTTTGGAGACTTGCTTGCCTGACCCTGCTCTGAGACTTCACCCTGGGGCACCTGGTTAGCAGAAGGAAGCCAGAAGAGGCCAGGAGTAAGATGATGAAATTTCATGATCTCTTTTTCATTCTATTATCACTGTACCATAAACATGTCATTACTTGCAACAAATTATGAAAAAGAATATATTTTTTGTTTCAGGTTTTTTTTAAGTGTGTCCTCTTGAAACAATTAGAATACTAAGTATTATATCTGAAAAGGTTATCAGTCTTTGCTTTAAGGTAGATGAATTAGAGAGAGAACTCAGAAAAGTTGTGTAGTATAAACTGCAAATTTGCAGTGGAAATAGTCACAACTCCTGCTTATGATGAAGAGTGGGGTTTTTTTCCCCCTGTCATCTGCAAAACTACCGGCTGCAATCCTTATGTGCCTTCCTAGGTGAAGTTTCCCTTTTGCTTTCACACACAGGGTAGGTCAATGACCTGATGGTGTCTGAGTGTCAAGTATTAGTATATTAGGGAGAATATGGGAATAGCACATAGAAATAACACTCAGACTGCATAAATTTTAAGACATGTTTAAACTGACATATTCCTTTCCCCTATGCAAATGTATACAATGAAGAAAGAAAATTATTCTATGAATTCTTCGTGCCCTACTTTACAATGAGTATGCATGAAAAACATTTTCATTTATAGCCATCAGAAAAACTAATGTAAACCTTCATGTGATGACCCCAGTCCTCCACAAGGACTAAGGCAATAGATTAAATACATCTTTTCAAGTAATATTTTAAATGTGATGAGATGCAGAATGACTCATCCTCCTTTAAATCTGTGGCCCTATTCCACTGCTTCACGTGACCAAGATTTTCAAGACCAGTCTTAGTATGTACAATAAGGTGATTATTAATAATTTTATTCCTATTATACAATTCTTGATAAAGAATATACCTTGGAAAAAATACTGTCATAGATACTCTTAAGTCTGTGAACAAAGATGACTACTGAAATGTCTTTGAAAACAGTGCCAGATCTTGCCCTGGCCATAGGGTTCTGTGTCCAAACTGTTGTTATCTATTGCCCAGACACATGCTTTTATTCTCTTGCTATACTCACAGTACTATTCAAAACAGAGAAGGGTTTTGGGGTTGGTTTGCTTGGGGTCTTCTTGGGTTTTGGAGGGGTTTTTTTTGTAGGATTTGGAGGGTTGTGTTGTTAGTGTTGTGGTTAGTTGATATGGTTTGGATTTTTTTCACAAAAAAGGAACAAGGAGACAACAATGAGTTTATTCATCCAACTCTGAGGCTGGGTGAATACTAGGATAAGGCTTGGTGCTTCAGAAAGTTGAGCATGAATGCTGAGAGCTTCTTGCCCCCTAACATCATCTCTGGTTTGGCAGTGTAACACAAAATGCCCAAATCACAGGCTGTTTTTCTCTATTTCAGTGATTTCTTCAGTGCTTGGAAGCAAGAAGAAAACAAACACTGCATGTATCCTCATCTCCAGACCATCTCCCCATTTAAATATAAAACATGGTTGTGTTTTCCCCTCTATACAATGCATAGTGTTATCATGTTATTTTTTTTAAATGTGCTATGGCTTTTATAATGTCATGACATTAGATATCTGGCATACTCATGACTTTAACTCACTATTTTAGTGCGACCTAAAACTATAGTTGTGATTAAAGTTATGGCTGCTGTATGAAGGATGTACAAGTAATACTCAACTTTATTTTAAAAAATGGAACAAATGCACAATTGTTATCCCACAAAGCACATTTTACAGTAAATGAGGAGCGATGTAATTTCCATTAAAATTTGGAACTAAGGTAACTAAAAATGTCACTGATAACAATTCTGTTGTAAAGTGGGGGAAAAAGCACCATATTATTAAATACAAGCATTTTTACATTCATAAAAATTCAAGACTTTTAATTTTGGTAGAGCACTTCAAAGAAATACAAATTTTTAATTTAAATTGCATCATAATCATCCTATCTACACTTTAAATGCTCAGCAGCATACAATACAGAAATAATCACTAAAATGTACATAGAAATAGGAAGAAGAAATGGATATGAATGCTAATGTTTTTTAAAATGATGCACACATAATTGTTTTGAAAGATATGTAACACATATTTCATGCTTTACTTTCTGGTACCACAGAAGAAAAAAGCTCTCCTAAATAATCAAATCCTTGTATTCTGACTCCAAGTAAACTTGGTGAAGCTGGAGTTGACCTGGCACAAGGTCATGAAAACATACAAAAACAATAGAATTTGTCCAATTGACAATAAAAAAAATATATATATGTACACATACAGTTCTTTGTAATGCATGTATGCATGTCTATACACAGAAGTCCTTCAACTTAGCTCACATTAAGGAGTTTGACTTCTAGGATCAAATGGAAAATAGATCAGCACCTGGTAAAGGCATTATATTTAGCTTTGAAAAGGTCCGACTATTAAAAATGCAGAGGTCCTCAAAACATATACCAGAAAGAAATATTAAAGGTACAGGAAATTAAAAACAAACACAAAGATCCTATGCCAAATGAAATACCACCCACTCTTTCTGTGAAATACGATATTTGCTTAACACTGAGTAACCTCAGTGCCTTCAGTGAGCATACTGTAATTCATACAGACTTCCCAGCATGTCTAGGAAGAATTAGGGCCCAGGAGCATTAAAAAGGTTCTTTCATTCTCTTTTTTATGCACTCAAGTATGCCAGTCTTTTTTTGAATTAAATGTGCTTCAATGTCAAAGGCCTCATACCCAGTTGCACAGTCCCACACAGATTTCCTGCACTGTCACCACCTCAGAATGCTTAGGGCACATTGATATTGACACTTATTAAAAATTCTATGAAAACATTATATTTCTTAAATATACATTATAAATGTATATTTCTTAATATACCTTATATTTCTTAAATATAGATTTTTTTCATAAATTTTACGGGAAAGATGATATGACTTGCACAATTATCATGTAATAAAATACAGAATATATATTTAAGATTTACCAAGTTTTGCCTCTAAATTCATAGTATCATTTGAAGTTTCTGGATGACACATGTCAATTCCTACTTAAGTACATAAGTAACTCTATCACTACCATTGACATTTATTGCTGATAGTTCTCTAACAGCAGGTAATATATATGGCTTTAACACTTGGTAACATAAGCACAATATGACAGATTTCAGGAATCTGACCAGCATTTCTTGTGCAGGAAAAAGCATACTGTTACTAACAGAACAGCTTTATCCATGACAACAGACAATGAAATCTAAGTTACTTCGTAAAACTTCCCACTGCAGAATTAGGACTGTAATACCATAGGAAGATCAGTTAACATGAATTATTCGGAAACAAAAATTACGTTTATGAGAATATTTTTCTAAAAAAGAAATAAAAACCCAATAAGCTACCTTCTAAAGTAGGTATTTTGTATTAATACATACCATTATTATTTGCGCAGAACAATTTAGAATATCAACAACTGTGTTAAAAAATAACCATGATTTAATTCCAATAGACTTGTGCTTTTAGCTGATCTTCCAGCAAGTACAGAGACAGAGCAAATATGAGAACAAAATCAGAATTTCTTGCATCCATCGCTCCTCTGTAAGGACTAGCATGGCATAACGTTTGCTTCTGCAGAGTCCTGCTAAAGCATCTGGAATTTTAAGATTGGATATACAAATGCACATCAAATTTACCATAAATATCTTACTTCTGCTTGTCTGTTTTCACTCAGATACTGACTAATAATGACTATACATACATATAAATAAGCTTTGCACATTTGAAGCAACTAAGACTTTCCTCATTTGAAGCAATGGTTTTCCTTTAATTTTATTTTATATCTCATTAGTTATGTGGATAGTTCTGATGCTGCAACTCCTACCTTAGCAACACTTGTACAGGCACATCCTACTATTTTAAAATAATTAATTTCCTTAACAATGGGGAAGAAATAGTCATACTAATGAAAGGGGACTCTGTCAATACACAAAGTGCTGACGCATTCATCAGGTAAATAAGCTAGAAAATGTACTTCCTCTAGTTCTCTCCAGAGGCCTTAGCGAGCACTCACTTTAGTCAGGGCTAATTATACTGGCAGAATCCCTTCAAAGGAAAAGTCCAATGCAATACAGAAATTATTTTAACCAGTACATCAAATTCACTATGGGTTAATTTCAGACAGATGCAAATGCAGAGACAGATGTACACACATATATTCTCTATTATGGCCTTGGGAGGGAATGGAATCTTTCTTGCACATCACAGAACAGCAGCATTTTGTGTCTTGGGAGCCTGGCTGGCCTGCTCTGTGGCATCCACCACCATAGCAAAAAGTAAGTCTGTGCTTCCCACATGCTGAGATATGGAAGGCATTTTTTAAGAGCTGTGTTTCACTGTAGGGTTGTAAAGACACGACGTGAAAGCTTCACATGGGCACGTGTGACTTGCTCCCACAGCAATGGCTTTTTTGAAGCTAAGGATTTAAGACTTCTGGGAAAGAAGTCATTTTAAGATTAAAAAGAGCAACTCATTGCTCTGCAAAAGGAGAGAGGCAGAAGCAGCCTAACTAGTTTGTTTTTTTTTCTTTTTTGTTTTCTATAAAATTCCAGCTGTTATAAAAAGTAAGGTGCTCTTCACTGTCAAACAACATAGCTCTCATGGCATCTAAAGGTCTTATACCTAACAATAGAGATTAATACCAATGGTTAGTACCAGAAACAGATTGCAACTCTCTATGATGAAGTCCAAGACAGTTCTTACCCTAGAGGAGGATTTTTTGTAATATATTGTTGCAAAATGACTTCATATTGTGGAATCCTTCATGAGACTTGAACCTACTACTTGCTGAGAAAAAGGTCTTAAAATATGTGTGTGCCTTTGATGGGTAACATGACTTGTGTTGAAAGAACATTTTCTGGTTTTACCAGCATTAAAGTAATTGTTTACCCAGTACTGCCACACCAGTTTGGTTCTTTACATAAATTAGCATTTAGACATCATACCCAAATGAATGGATTGATTTCTGGATGCAGGCTTGGCTCACAAAAAAGTGCTTCACTAACATACTTTTAAGACTTAATGAAGTGCTGAAATACTGTTTTGATAAGGTTTTTTCACAAAGCCCAGACGTCTGTTTTTTTTAACCTCCCCTACCATCTGAAAAGAAAGCTGGGATTTTGTGCACCAAATTTCCTTAGGACAAGCCTTGTCTAATGCTAATCTCAGCAATATCAGTTCTGGAACATGTATAAAGGAGGAAATATAGGGGGGTGGAAATGAGTAGTAAGGAGGAAAACTGTATGATTGCTGTAGGTAAGCACCAAATTATTTAGTCAGATGAAATTCTGGCCCTTCTGAAGTCAAAAGCACAAAATTTGCTAAATCATGTCTGATTTCTACTGTCAATACTGTAACCAACAGATTATTTCCCAAATGATTTTGCAGAAAACAAAAGCACTTCTCTTGTGAGTATTATTTTATACTCACAGTGTTCTTCAAAGAAAAGGCATGCACTTATGTAGAAACTTTGAATGCTATTTAGAGGGACTAAAAACCTTTGAACTATCTTCACTGCTTGAGTTCCCCATGACTAGGATTAATAGTCATGATTAGTAAAGATAAGCGATTACTTCTTTTTACATAAATAAATGCTCCTCTAATTTTTGCAAAGTATGTAATCCATACAATTACCATTCATTTTGCAAATACTTTCCAGGACTGTATGAATGAAATTTATCTTCCATGAGTTACTTCAACAGAAAGAAGATAATTTAGATTGTTACCAATACACATAACAAAGATAAGGAGAAGGTATGAGAGGCACTTATGTTCACAGTGCATCTGAGTGTCAAATACTCAGAACTTCTTGCAGACACTTCTAAAATTCTTCATATCTGATGATTGCCAGTGATTTTGGATGACAGTTCAAACAATGTCTCCAAATTTTTGCTTGCCAAAGGGTACTTTTTAAAAAAAAAAATTCAAATATTAATCTCCATGCTGTCAGTTCTGCAATGATGAAGACGGATTAGCAGCTTGTCCAGAATATCAATTAGGCCTTGTAGTAAACAGTTTCAAGAGGCATATGTTGGCAGAAAACTTCTGAAATTTCAGTCTGCAAGTAAAATACCAATTGAAGGTTTAAAGGATTTGTGTTTGCAGAATTTAACATTCACTTGTCCTTTCATGTGGAAGAAATTGATCCCTTTCATTTGCATTTTCAGGGTCATCCACTGGGTTCTTTTCTTGCATCCCACTATTTTCTGAAGAAGAATCATCATCTCCTTCACCACGATGACCTTCAACACTGTGTCTGATGCCATAAGTAAAGTAAATGAGGAAGCCTTCCAAAAGGAAAAAGAAAAGTTCATAGGGTTTTCAGGCAAGTAGTGCATTAAAAAGTAGATCTTTCTCTCTGTCTGAACAGATTTTTGTAAAAGAATTTTCTCCTTTAGATATCTGAATCAGAGCTCATGTTTCAGGTCTTCCCTGTTTCTACAGGAAATTCCAGTGCATCATTTTTGCATAATTAAATGCTCTAAAAAGTTATGGGAACTATTATCTCTAATTTATGTCTAGGTGGAGTTTATACCATTTCCTAAACCTAAAAGATGACAGACTGATATGGTTTCTACATAATTTTGGCTATACTTACTAGAAAAGAAAATAATGGATTACTGGAATTCTTCCTATTACCTAAAAACTATATTTGTAATTTTGGCTGCATAGAAATACTTCTGAAGTATGCCTTTCCTTTTGATCAGAAATATTAGCTGATTTTTATTAAATGACAGAGATTTTTTCAAATATTTGATGGGAAATATGAGTTCTAGTGTATGAAGTGACTGAAATGAACAGAAGTACATACCAAGTAACATCCAGAAGCTAAATCTCATCCAAGTCTCCCCACTTAATTGTACCATCAAGTAAATATTTACCAGTATACTCAATGATGGCAAAAATGGCAATAGTGGAACCTAAAGGGAAATATTTAATATGTTTCTATTAAACACATTTTTTTTGGTATGTCACACTTCAGGTATGTAACACAAACTAGAGTTAACATATAATAACTAATAAAGAACTGAATTTTTTTTGCTGTTGTAATGTTCACTGGGTTTAACCAACAGTTTCTATAGATCTTAAACTTATACATTATGTTTAATATATATTCTCTACAGCTATAGAAAAACTTTCCAGTTTGTGCAGGACATATAGCAATGAATTCCTGTATTTACAGCTGAAAAATAATATATCTATCTCCCTTATTCTGAAATGCTCTCACAACTCCACCAGATTCCTTCTTCACTATACTTCATTATTTCCATAGAATAACTGATCTTAGAACATAAGTGAAAGTGCAAAATGAAAGTACTTATATTCTGTATTACATCCAAAGGATTGCAGATTACACAGACAAGTGATTGTACACTCATCAGTTTCTGACTTGTTTTCCAGCTTTTAAGTTCTCTCTCCCACACACTAGAGTCCATCCAAAGTTCTCATCAGAGAATAACACAGAGAATAAGTTATTCACCATAAAGGCTACTTTCTGCTGGTTCTGAGGCTGCCTTTGGATGAGAAGAATGGTAACTATGAAGAATATCACCAACAAAGCAAGTAGGCCAATACTCCAGGGCTCCAAGTTAGCAATGAAATGAATCCCATATGTAATGAGGACACTCAAGCCACAAATCAAGCAAGCTGTATGAAAAACAAAATTACAGAAATAGGTCACTTAATCTCTGCATTGAAGAGGAAGTGACTTTTAAGAAGAGTGTTAGCAAGCTTCACATGTACTGTTGTTATGAATATATTTAATTAAATGAAAATTACTACAGATTAGATCAATTCATCAGGAAGGATAAAAGCACATAAGCTTGTATGACTGAAAGAGGGCATGTTATCGGTGGATTATTAATTATTTTTATAATAAAATTCCACTATAAATGGAATGCATACAGGAGTTTGGACAGCCCAATACTTACCTAAGAGACCCACTAAAAAGTTAACTATAATTGCAGTCTGTTCAGTTGGTAAACTGGATGGATTAATCAATGCCTGAAGACGGAAGCGATTCTCTTCTATCATGTTTATCTGTGACTCACTTACTGCAGATTCCCTTTCAGCTGCAGCCAAAGCTGCTTTTTCTGGCAAGTATTTTGTTTCCTCATAGGTGGGCTGGTACCTATGCATAAAACAGAGCAGTAAAAAACCATTAAGCATATTTCTGGATTTAAGCAACATGACTCTAGGAACGTACTGAAGTATTAATTCTTTTCACTAGAGCATTAGAATTTCACTAGTTATAACTGCATTGCAACAGCATTATTAGTCACTATCATATATAAAAATAGTATGGCAACTCAGTTTTTTGGATTGGTTTGTTTGGAGATTTTTTTTGGCAGTTTTTTAAGCTACCTGAATGCACCAATAACTCAGATGAATGACCAGTCCCATACAGAAAGAAAGAACAGGGTCTGGCAGTCAAGAGCAAGGAAAGAGTAAGGGATCTTGTTTCTGACTTGCTTCCCATACAATAAGAGGCTTCTAAATGGCATTAACTGAAAATTGACATCTGCTTTGTTAGCTTTTAAAAAAAATACATAGATTCTTAAGTAAAATGGGCTTCTCTTTTAAAGTGTAAATTATTGCAACGATGAATTTGAGCTGAATTTAAGGTACTACATTTTCAAAGTTAATTACTTAGCCTTAAGTAACAAAGGCTGACTTTTTAAAATAAAAAGAGCAATACATAATAAAGTGAGCTGTTGCTGGCAATATATAATATCATAGCTTTACAAACATGACTGATACCAGAGTTTTACTGAGAAGTAAATAATTAATTATTTTAATTTACTTTACTAAGAAGTATTTATAATCTCACTCTTTGAGAGAGAATATTTGCACTCTCTTCTAGGGCTACCACATATTAAAACACTTGTCTGGTCTTATATATCTGACTAGGATAATACAAAGCAATTATTTGAACTTGCTCATCCTGTGAAACACCTAGAACATCTACCCCTGTCACATATAGTCCCCAAATGCAATATGCCTGATGTAAAGCATAGATTGTATTCTGGACTAAAGCTTATATTTAGTACCTTTGGGACAAATACTTGGACCAATACTTCTTGTGGAAAATAAAAGGTTTCTAGATTTCACCATAAACTTCAACCCAACTCACTGCTATACTTGTGTAACAATATACAGTTGTTCTCTTTGAGGAGTCACTGCTTCTCAGAAACCATTTATATGTTTACAGCAACTGGTTATCTAGCAAAAAACATGTCTTGTAAATATGACTTCTGTTTATTTACTGACCAATCCCAAAAAAACCCCACAGTAGAGTACAAGGGATGTTTTTGGCTCACCTAAGAATGAGGACACAGGTTGCCACAAGTGAATAAGCAAGAAGTGTGCCAATAGACATCATGTCCACTAAAGCCTTTAGGTCAAACAGAAATGCCATTACAGCTAAAAAAGAAAAGAAATGGAAAAAATTCCAGGAGACTGACATAGAATTGCAGAATCATTCATACTGGGAAAGAAGTTTAAGATCATAAATTCTAACCATAAGTGCCAAGATTAATATTAAGCTGAGATTTTAAAATCTGTCCACAGCATAACATATTGTTTTACTGACAGCAATATGAGTGAAATCATGATAATCCTTAAAACCACATTTCTGAAGCTACTGGTATCATTGCAAACCTAATTCCCTACAGCTGGGAATCTCATTCATATAGACAGGCACTGATGAGTCATACAGTCATGCTGCATAATCGAACACTTATATTGGACTTTTTGGGTGGAAGTATTTGCACACGTATTGTTGAATTTAGGCTGTATTAAAAATTCATTTTTATGGAATGGAGATCAGATCCAGCAGCAGAATCTCACCAAAGCTGAAAGGATGCATCCCACTGTCAATCTGAGAAAAAATCATTATGATGTAAAATTTATGCTGGGAAAGAGCTTTATGTGGATAGGACTTTCAGGAGTTGTCTCAAATAAAATAGTTTTCTGGGTTTTTTTTTTATGGCTATCTTAATAACAATAGTTTTCAATTCACCTTCAGGAATGAGTAACATTGCTCAAGAATTAATATTCCTATGATCACTGAACTCAGAGGCAGAAACTTCCATGACAGTGGAAGTAATTATAGAAATCTTGTGTTTATGAAAGCTAATGCCACATTCATTTGGACATTCTGAAATATCATTTTTGTCTATGCTGTTTGCACACAGAAGTACATTATTTATAAATAAATTAGGAAAGCTAATCAGTAATCAGTAATAAAAGGCTAACTCAAATTGATTTGAAATGTTGACATGTGAATGATGACATGTGAATGACATGACTTGAATGATGACGTGCTCAAAGAGCCTCTTAAAATATTTGTATGTTATTAGTATTTTTAAGATACAGATTTTTTGAATCATCTGTAATCTCAATATCAAAAGAAG